>KZ538057.1:0-132344 GCA_000934665.2 Catajapyx aquilonaris | reverse complement strand
AAAAAAAAAAAAAAAAAAAAAAAAAAAAAATCGCGCACGTTCCTCTAATTCAGCAAACCCATACTTGGAGCGACCAGTCGTAACACTCGAGCGCGCCAAGCGCATTAACAATTGACAATGACACTGATGGCCTGCTGATCTCACCATCCCCTTGGCCATGCTGCATCCGCCCCCGCAACTGCCCTGCCCTCTTTTCATCCACCCATTCCCATACCCAGCTGAAACCACTCTTTTTGCCTACATCATCACGTAAAAGGATATTGTGTTGCTTCCCTTAAATGACCTGTTTCACTCTTACTTTCCGCCGATGCACGCGAACTCCCTCGAAAATGTCACGCGAACCTTTTCGGAAGAGGAGAACAAATAAGCTGCCGCAGTCTAAAATAAAAGAGGCTTATTTGCATGCGAGGAGAGTCAATATGTGCGTTGACAGGAAGCCGATTTTCCAATGCGTATTAGCCTGCCGTCTTGCACGAACATCAATATTTAAACACATATGTTACTATGCAGTACGTGTATACCCGGTGCTACGTATGAGACACATTCCAATGTCGTGCGACGCTCATAAATATGCTGGAATGTGAGTTCGGCAGTGCTATTATGCGGGGACAATACTCCGGGACCGGGTGTTCCCAAGCCGGTGCCTTTTTTTTTTAGGTCAAAAACCTGGGAACACAATTACGGCCGGTCAATATAAAATAATTAACAGACTCTGCATTCAAAAATGGTTATTATAACACGCGCTGACATGCTTGTAGTGTACAAAATACCAATACACAAGCACCTGCCACACTTTATGATTTTAGACGCACCTGTACCGATGGTACACCTGTCCACACACATTACCATACATAATGCAACTTTATGCTGCAGTCCATCGCTATGTACAGTGCACCCGGAAAAAACTGCAGACTTTTATCATTTAAAAAAATCGCATATATGTGCAGTTCCAGATCTGCCCTGGAAGCACATCAATCGCACACGTTGCCTGGATGCAGCAGACCCGGCTGGAACCTAATCGACTATTCCCAGCCGAGGCAGCGACCTGGAGACGATTTGCATGCTGAACCCTGCCCCACCCATCTCTGCCCTCAAAAAAAAAATCGCCCAAAAAAGTGCCATACCAGTAATTAATTTTTTTTTCGCCCGTTAAAAAATAATAATTTAACAGCGCACACAACACTCGCGACACCCGTCTTCGCACGTCCACCTCCACCGTGTGCCTCCCGCTATACTGAAGCCGCCCAGTTTCACACACGCTTAGCCCACCCACTGCAGACACACACACTCACATACTGCCACACACACACACACACGCTGGAGCTGATCCAGCTCCCGCAACACCGAGGATGAATCTAGGCTCGACCGGGGCATAAAATATTTGGATCCGATAATGGAGTACTCGCCGTATGTCAATTTAATGCCCTGGAGCGTGTTGCTCCAGGGAATTCTTGAACTTCAAGTTAGAATATACAGCGCTGTAAAAAAAAAAAAAAGGACTATAGCCCACGAGCATGGGTGGAGTGGAATATAAAGTAGTGCCTGACAGTATTAAAAAGTTGTACAGGAAAAAGACATCACGAGTGTGATTGACAAAAAAAAAGGGGGGGGGGGGGACAATTCGCCCTGATATGTAAATCAACTAGGCGTGTTAAAGTATTAAAATCCTTGCAATAACATATAAGTTTATCCTAACTCTTCAGAGCAACCCGGACCACTTGCCTACTGGAAGAGACAGCCTAATTTCCAGGATAAAAAGTGGGGCGGCTACTGAAACTGGTTGGCGTGACAAACTGAGTGCAGTAAAAATAATCTCTAAATGGAATCAACACGGACTTCATATTAAATGCTCGTTTATAAGGCAGGTAATGATTATATGCGAACGGGCTAGTATATTCCCAATACAACCAGCTGGCAGGGTTTGGGGGCTTCTGTGAAATGGTGTATGCGCACACTTTGGCTCGTACTTTACATTGCTGTTTCCTGTTTGCTCCAAACTACAACAGTGAGACTGCCTTGACTATGAGACCAAAACACTTGCTAGCAATAATTCACTACAGCCGTAATGGTGACTTGTCGAAATGCCGCATTCTGCTTGTGCATCCATGCTTGTATGTGGATATGAAAAATTGATGGGATGTTGAATGGGATGATGCTGAGTTGGAGTGTTTACATTCAACAGCTTCAAGGATTTGTGGCTTTGTTATAAAGAGTGTAGAAACCATTTCCAGATCTTACAAAAAACGAGTTGCAAGAAGAACTGTAAAAATTTCATCGCAAATGGTGCAAAACACTTATGGCATGACCTTCAACATCCATAAACAAAATCTGTGCAAAACTTGGGCAAGACACAGTTGGCAATACCCACCAACATAATAAAAGCTGCGCCATTTTACAAACAAGACAGGGTAATGATTTTAAATTGCTTTCATTGGCATGCAGCATTGCCTGCAGCTTTGATATATCAACAAGCATCAAGACAAATAAAATGCAGATATGGGGCTGCATAGGGCCTTGTCCTTGTAAAAACTTACCTTGCCATGCCCTACCCATGATAGGTGAGTTTATAAGTCAGTACAATATGTAACATGTAACATCAGTGAATTAAAGAATACTATTACATTGCATATGATGCTTGCAACACATGCACCAATTAAAGAGATCCAAGATCAAATGCAAGAGTTACATGGTTACATTGATATCCTGCATGCAGTAGGATAAACACACCCATCAATTTTTCAGATATTTCGACGCCTAAGGATTATATTGTCGTATCTCGTATGCTTTAACATACGAGATACGACAATATAATCCTTAGGCGTCGATTTATCAAATAACTGAATATAACAACATTGTGCCTGTAAACATGTCACACTGTCACCAGCAATGTGTGCTAGGCCAAATATAGTTCAAAATGAAAGGTGTGGTGGCCGTGATGGTAACGTCACGGCTTGCTGAGAGAAAGGCGCCAGGTTCGATCCCCGCCTGGGGAACTTTCCTTTCACCTGCGTCAGGAGGGTCTCTGACCTGCACCAAGGAGGTGTCTGGCAACCTAACCTCCTGGGGAACAGCACATGACCCCTTTACCGACCTTGCACTTGCACCAACGTTCCCTCCCCCAAAATCCCTATCCCTACCCTACATCCTTGACTCCTTGCACCGGTGATGAAGTTAAAAGGAAAATTGGAGAGTAATGGTGGTATTCCACCCCCCTAAAAAGGCTAAGTCTTATCACGGGGTAACGTAAATAAAAAAAATAACAAATAGTTCAAAATGAATGTGGTATTTATTGAATCTTGGCCGTATGATGCAGTTGTAATTAATTGGCATGAATTTGAAGAATGGCAAAAAAAATGTTCAGTATCACACTACCACAAGTCACAACCTAGAAATATATTGTTAGACTAAGACAACTATTTAAATAATTATGAGAGACTTCATATTTACATTATTTGCTCTATAAATGTGCCGGGAAGTTCCACGATGTACTGGATTAATAGCATTCAACGTTGCTGATACTCCCAATGGTATTTACTGCAGCACTAAGCTCACAAGATCAAGACAATTAAGTAACCTGTTTTCTTCTCCCAACCAATCACGGCTAATAATGAAAAAAATCAACTCACCTCTTTGCGTGTAGCAACCTTATCAGCATGTACAGGGGGATGAGGTGGTGGTGCAGAAGGTGGATGGGCTGATTCCACGCCCTTACCGAAGACAGATCCTCCCTTCTTCTTTTGAGCCTCGTTCAACAACACATCAAGATTTTCGGCTGTAACTGCTGCAGAAATAATGGTGGTTTAAGTCTAAACTATAACAGTTATTATATTATAGCAGGCACTATTCTCAAAATTTGGCATCAAATCACCATGGTCTTCCTTGGTCTACTCATTTGAAATAAATCAAATGCTGTGGGAGTGCCTCCACAGGTTCAGTACACCTTCCATATATCTCCGATTTCAGCAGCAGTATCACAATTAATGCAGTAAAAGTTAGTGCTGTATCTGAATGGCGAAGAGCACTAACTTTTACATTATTCAATATTATAATTTTACTGTAGAAACCCAATTATCTGTCACCCACGGGACCATCATGGTCGGATAACAACGAAGGTTGGATAATAATCCGAAGAGCACAGGAAACTTTAATGAAACACAACAAAAAACATATAAAAGCATGAAATAATGTAAATATCATGGTTTTCGAAGTAATAGTGAAGAATTTGTTTTTTACATACACACTCTTCCATTTCAAATTTAACTAAAGCAAAACAAAAGGAATACTAAGAAGGCCTACATTACAGTATTTGATGAGAACACATTGATTTATTATTGCTGGAGCAGGATGGTCAGATAAACAGAGGAGTCGGATAATAAATCAAGGTTCTGCTGCATTTATTTATTCGTTCATTTTATTATTATTATTATTATTATTATTATTATTATTATTATTATTATTAGGGTTTTATCATCATCATCACCATTATTATGTGATGACAGTGGTGGTGGTTCCAGAACCAAAAGCAAGCCCAAACAGCTCACCAAAGAGAATGAAATAAGCTTGACCATTCTGGCAATGCTATTACTTCACCAGTTGTTATTTTGTTCTTGTACATTAAAAATATTAGTCAATTATCCACTCATAACCACGTACATGACAACATGACATTTCACTGTCCCTCACCCACTTGTTGCTCGTGTCAATATTACTCAGGTAAATTGAGCATGATGTATCACTACGACATGGTCCAGTGTGTGGCGACTGTGGCCAGCTTAGATACTCCCTCCATAAGCAGGTATATATATATATATACTAGCAGGTTACCCGGCGTTGCCCGGGTATGTTGGGGTGCTGGTAAAGATAGGGGTACATATCTGTGATAGATTACCTGCTTGTTTTATAGCGTACAGTCGACACGGATATTCTGATTGGATGTGTAAAAGGAGGAATGCGAATGGAGTAGGCCCAGGAAAAGACTGAACAGCCATGTGTTTTTTCCCCTGCATTTTTGACCCCTTGACCCCCCCCCCCTCCCCCCCAACCCCACTTCACACCCCCACCTCGTTCCATATGTTTGCTCTGAATAACTTTAGAAATGTACGTACAGATGTATGACGGGAAATTTTGTTTTCAACACGGAGTAATATTTTGCAAGTACTGTATTATTTAATTGTATTTACTTTGTCTGGAAGTCTACTTTCAAATCCTACAAAATCCCGGAATTACCATAAGATACGAAGTCATGTGAGGTGGCCAATTAGCGTAATTGGTGGATGCGCTGAATTTACGGCGATGGTTTAATTTGCTAGGTATTGTGGCATAAGGGCATTTCCTAGGGGAGACAAAGTGGCGCTGCGGAAACGTATGCTCCCACGCATGTTAAGGTTCCGGGTTCGATCCCAGCCCGGGGTTCCCTCCTTCATCCCGTGCAGAGTTGGGTCGTCTCTGGCTTCGTTTCGGGTGGAATCTCCTCAGACTAATCCACCCGGGGGAGTTCACAAAATATACCGTTTGAGAATTGCACTTGCACCTTGCACATCCCCTCCCAGTCACCCTGCCCGTGGGCCCGGGCGCTACGTCAAATAGGTTCCATCAAGACGAAATAAAGGTTCCCTCCCTGCGGTACGATGCAGGGAGGTAGATAGCTAAAAAAAAAAGGTAGGCATTTCCATGGGAATGCAAATTGATTTATTGTTATTATTGTAAGCTAATTGTTGAGGCAGGAATATGCGTGTTGTGGGAGTTAGGTACATTTTTGGAAGCTGAAACATGCGGCGTTAGATTCCTTGGAAAAAGTAACCCCCGATATGCTAATTTAAGGCAGTGTAAGGGCCTTCCCCTGGATTTCTATAAGGGACAAACATCCAAACTAACAATGAAGCTTACTTATTTATAGAGATAGAGATTAATAAAACCAATGCATAGTGAAATCTCTCTCTACAGCAGTGTCACTCCATTCTAAAACAGGTTTCAGAAACGTGTTCCAAGATGGATTAGCATTCCCTGCAGCCTGATTCACTTCACACGGGTTAAAGATGATTAGGATCTCCACCTTTGTCGCTGAAGACCCTGAGGTCCTTCTCTAACGATTCCTTCACCCCTGGCAGCGAGAACCATTCCGTGAACAGCTGGTCAATCTTCCTCTGGGTGACAGGGGCCAGCGGCATCCTCCTCTGCAGCTCTCAGTCCTCCTTGTCACTACAGCAATGTGGCTTATTATTCCTCAGCCTGCTCTACATGGTGGTGGTTTGACCCTCCCGAGTCCAGAGGTGGTGTAAGTATGGAACGTGGCTCGGCAGCGGTGCCACTCGGCCTCCGCCAGGTTGTTCGGAGCCCGCCGAACGGAGCAAGGCACATGGAACAGATCGAGCCACACTTGTATAAATATATTTGAGCCACAAAAGAAACGTAACCGACAAATACGGTCCGCGAACGGGCGGGACAAGGTGGCCAGGCAGCCATGCAAATACGGGGCTCAAACCCCGGTTATAATTATCACCCGCACTATTAAGGAACCAGTTTTTAAAATAGTTTTCGTACTGCAACTAATTAGTAGTTAACTAGCTACTTATTATGTAAAGGCAGGGGAGACAGGTGAGCGGAAATATTAAATGACCGGTTTGTAGCAAAAAGTACAGTTTTTATATACGTTAAAAATATAGTAATATTAGTTACTAATATTGTATGGTAATTATAATTTAAAAAAATTAATGCTCACAAGATGGCGTCAAAATTCGCCGTCGCCGCCGAAAATGTTGCTGAATAAGCAGGTTGCACGGACACACGCACGGACAGCTAAAACCGGCTAAAACTAATTCGAACTCATGTTGTGGCACAATTACACCCGCTTATTACGCTAATTTGAGGCTAAATTAGCAGTAGAATTAATTACATCTGGGGATATGTAGGCCTTTTTTTCCCTGTTGGCACGCCGCCACCGCAGACAAAACCCGGCTGATGTGCACGCCGCCAGTCCTCCGGATGAAGAGTGCAAATGTCAGCGCGCAGATGACGTGCGAATTACAGGGGGGCCTCCGGGTTACATAACCAACCCGTCGCGCCATGGGAAAGGAGCAGGACGTCGGATTGACGTAACAACCGGTGACGACACCTAGGCAGCTCGTCCCCGCCGACCCCTGAACACACACTTCGGTGCCCACTTCGGGAGAGAAGAGGAGCGGTGAAGCAGAAGTATAGAACACCTAGCATGGAAACCACTGCACAGCAAGCAGTGTAAGTATAATGTGCACTGGTGATCAAAAGGAATAATAGTTACGTAAATTCTATATCCGGCCACAAATCCACGTGTAAATCTAATCACCTTAATTACGTAAATCTGACATCAAAATGGTGAAGTGTTACCTCTTCAAGGTAAAACTATTGCTGTAACTAATAACTAATACAGCAGAAATTTGCATTGCAAGGGAACTTTTGTGCAATCCCGACGATTATTCAATGTAGTGCGATGTAGTGTGTATTACCGTACATCATATCAGGAAAAATTGGGAGTGACTAGATTAAACATCTCGTAACTATTCTAGAGTGCTTGTAGAAGTGTGCCAGTACAGCGCAGGATGTTGTCAATATTTTAGCTGCGAAAAATGAGGAAAGTTAGACATGGTTTTAGTTTTTAGGGTTCAAGTCAATTTGTAGTTTTGCTGTGCATGCTTTTCAGAATCTGTTGTAATCAAGATTGTATTCATTTTGGACCTTCGCTTGCAGGAAAGCTTCACTGCGGCTGAATGGGACAACACATGTCAACCAATGTGACCCTGTCCTGACTGAACTGAAGAAAAGCAAGGCTTTTGGCGGATATCAAGCTTCGTACAGTCACCGCAGGTAAATTTCACGAACACTTCATTATTATTGCCAAATGTTGTGTTGAAGTGTTTTACACAACCAGAGGTAGTTCATTTCCCATGTAATTGACGTAACTGCTGAAATTGAAGCAAATGCTAATGGAAAGTTCTTCAAAGAATGAAATTGAGAATAATTTTTTTTCATTGCACATGTTTTGCAGTTGCTTCACCAAATCCGTGATGAAATTCTCCATCTACCTTCCTCCACTAGCAGAGACTGAAAAGGTGCCAGTCTTATACTTTCTACCAGGATGGCAGTGTGATGAAAACACTTTTCCTGAGAGATCTGGCATGCAACCGTATGCTTGTGAACATGGGATTGCTGTAGTATCAGCAGACACTAGTCCACGTACGTATTTGGATCAAAGAAAGTGAATCATAAAGGTACTACTGCACGTGTTTCATATGTGCAGGTTTCACAGAAGATTCCCCAGAAGAACTGCGTACAGGTGAAGGAGCCAGCTTTTATCTGAATGCCACTGAGCCAAGTTACAAAGACCACTTCCAGATGTTGTCATACGTCACTGAGGAACTTCCAGCAGTAATTAATAAGCATTTTCCTGTACTGCCAGGCCGGAAGTCAATCATGGGCCATAGGTAAGTCCTTCCCACTCTGTTGTGATTTGTTCAATGCGGTAATCAGTAATGCAATTTGGTAAATTACAGCATGGGTGGCCATGGAGCATTGATCTTGTTTCTGAAGACACCTGGTAAATACTGTTCTGTTTCTGCATTTGCACCTCCGTGCCATCCCACTTCCAATAGGCTGGCAAACATGGTTTTCAAAAAGTACCTGGGAGATGACCCTGAGGTATGGAAGGAGTATGATTCCACAGAGCTGGTGTCGAAATATGATGGCCCAAAGGTAAAGATCCTGATAGACCAAGGACTTGCTGACAGGTACTACAAAGATGGCACCATGCAGCCAGAGGCGTTTGAAGAGGCTTGCCAGAAGGCTGGGTATCCTCTGCAACTTAATTACAGGGAGGGGTATGGACATAGCTATTACTTCCTTAGTACTTTTGTAATGGAGCATTTCCAGCACCATGCTCGCTTCCTCAAGGACTGAATTGTTTGTGAATACTCATATGACACTTGTACATGCCAGTACAGTATTTTTATAGCTGCATATTTATTTGGTTCATGTATGTATATGGGTTCTTATTATGGTAGAGCTGCAACTCGTTAAATCTGATTTAGATAATTTTAAGGGTTCACTGCATGCTTAGTGCATATTTCTGATGGGGTGAAGGAAATTCCCAACATGCATTTACCAGTTTCTACAGGATGGAAGTGACATTTCATATTTTTGAAAGTAATTTTGTTTCTCTGCTTGAAATTTACCAAACTGAAAACAAATCAACTATGAAATCAATGTAATGATTGAATCAGTTTCTTCAGGTAACTTGCATTGCCCAAGTTGATCTACTGAGGAGCTCTCAATCCATCATTTAATACCACTGATTCAGTGTCCGTCTTTACAGAAACAGTACGGCTCGGATTTATCGAGTTGCTCCTCTGCCACAATAAAAAATTCCTGCAAATAGACTTTTGCAATGGTTAAGGTGGGCCATTGGTTATTTTGTACGCTTTGTGTATTTATTCTTGTAAAATGTGCTCAATGTACTAATTTAAATGTCTAAATGTTATGGGTAATAAAATAAATCAAGTGTATGTGCAACGAACCTTGTAAGTTTCAGAAAAGTATTTCAAACCCAGGTTTTTTTTCTCTCTTAGTTTCTTATCCATCTGACCCACATTTGCATCATCTTATAGCCACAGTTGCTTTGGCTTCTTCCTAATAAGCTAATTAAGCTTCAGGAGGAGTCGAAATGCCCGCAATTTTCCGAATTGCCCTGGCCCTAGATGTCGCTAGTGTCCAGCCTCACCTGTGCACCTGCCGGATAAGAGAGCCACCTGTCCCCGTCGACCGCAACCACCTCGTCGGATGGTTGGTCCGGCGAAGATGGCGTGTGGTCAGCTGAGGGCGACGGTGCCCGACTGACGGCCCCTCCCTGGCACCACAGACGCGAGGAGGGAGACAGGGCGGGCGGGGATGGCCCCCACCAGCAAAGGGCAGCACCTGCTCGGGAGGAACGGGGTGGTGGTGCCCCACCATCCCATCCAGAGGAGGAGGACCCTCTCTGGAAAGCAGCAGACCAGCAGAGAGAGCAATGACGATGGGCTGCCATTGCCACGTACGGCACTTTCATTACATGTCATTTACCAGAAAAATAATCGTCGCAGTATACCTGCGTGACATGCTGACTGAACTATTACTTCTGCCATCAGATGTGAACCACATGTTCCGCTATGCCCTGGTGGGTACTGCTGCCCTGGCCTGCTACGTCAACACACTGGAAGCCTCCTTTGTGTTTGATGACACGGAGGCTGTCCTGAACAATGCGGATGTCCTCCCTGCCACTTCCGTCTGGAACCTCCTGCACAATGACTTCTGGGGGACAAGACTCACCCACAATGGAAGCCACAAGTCCTTCAGACCACTCACTGTCCTCACATACCGGTGGAGCCACATGTACGCCGGTGGGCTGCACCCGTATGCATTCCACATTGCCAATGTTATCCTTCATGCAGCTGTTTCCGTGCTGGCTCTACCGGTGTTTGAGGCTGCTTTTGGGCCAGAGGCAGATTCGTCTTGGTCGTTCTTGTGTGCCCTGTTGTTTGCTGTCCATCCTGTGCACACTGAGGCTGTGGCGGCAGTGGTGGGCAGGGCAGACTTACTCATGGCAGGGTTGCTTCTCTGTGCTTTCCTGGTGTATGTGCAAGCTACGGACAGAGGCAGCTTTGGAGCCAGTGTTGGACTGGCCGTGATCAGTGTTGCCTTCACTGCATTGTCGCTGCTTTGCAAGGAGCAGGGGATTACAGCTATTGTTAGTGTACTAATCAGGTTAATTGGAATTAGATGATGTATTAATTCTTCTGTTTCAATGCAGGGTGTGTGTGCTGGATATGACATGCTGGTTGCATATCGTCGCAATGGCAACAGGCGACTCCTATTATCTCGTCAGCTTGTGCTGCTTGCAGGTGGGTCTTCACTCCTGCTGTTCCGGTGGTGGATCATGGGATCATGTGCTCCAGAATTCCAGAAGGTGGACAACCCAGCTTCCTTTTCGGAGAGTTTTCTTGTTAGGGTGAGTCCCTGTCATGATTTTAAGCGGATAGTAGTACAGCCATGTTCCTCAGACTTTTAAGTCTTATGAAATGAAGAAAAAATTTAATGACAGACTCTTGACATACATTCCCATTGACATTTGCCAGTAAAATTCAAATAAAGAATTAGAACCACTGCAGTACGGCATTTGATTAATAATGTCTGATTTTGTAACATAACAGCCTTTTTTAGCATGATCTTGGACCATTCGGCACACATTAGAGCCAGACCTCTTTTGATGCTCTGTATATGAAATCTTAATGAATGGAAACTGTTTCTAGTGCAGGTGCTGACATACCAACACCTATATGTGCTCAACTGTTGGATACTCCTATGCCCCTTGTGGCTCTGTTTTGACTGGTCCATGGGATGTATCCCTCTGGTCGAGACCCTCATGGATCCTCGCATTGGTGGTATCATCGCCTTCTGGGTTGTGATGGCAGGACTTGCATTCAAAGCTGCTTGGAGCCAGGATGAAACTCAACGCAGGTAGAGGCATTTGGTGATGTTTTTGAAATATGTCAAAAGTGCCATTAGATGTGACTCCGTAAACATTTATTTCAGGGGCGTTGCACTTGGGTTGGTGCTTCTGGTGGTTCCATTCCTCCCGGCAAGCAATGTATTTTTTCGGGTGGGATTTGTTGTAGCTGAGCGAATTTTGTACGTGCCATCTGTTGGAGGGTGTCTTCTGGTCACAAGTGGATTGCGAAAGTTAGCAATTGCAATGCGCAACAGTTCTCTTGGACGCAACTTGCTCATGGTATGTGCGAAGGTGGTCTTGTTTCATTTGAATTTCACATGTTAAATGCTGATGAAAATTAATGACCTTAAATAACAATTTAATTACATTTTTTCAGCTATGCATGTGCTGGTTGGTAACCCTCCTGGGATTCCGTTCAGTGGTTCGCAGTGCAGAGTGGCGTTCTGAATCAACTCTCTTCGCCTCTGGACTATCTGTCTGTCCTAACAATGCAAAAGTGCACTACAATATTGCAAAAAATGCAGCAGATGCAGGAGACAAAGTTCTGGCAATGGCAGAATACCAGGAAGCACTACGGTAGGAAACATCATTTTAATTGTAACAGCACAAACTGAACACATTTCTTTTTTTGTGTGAAGGCTGAATCCCGAGTACAACCAGGCCATGAACAACTTAGCAAACATACTCAAAGATGCCGGGCGTTTGGAAGAGGCTGAGATACACCTTAAGAGAGCTGTACGCATACGACCAGATTTTGCAGCAGCTTGGATGAACCTTGGTATAGTCTTGTCACAACAGAGGAGATTTGGTGAGGCCGAAGCCAGCTATCTCATGGCACTTAGTCACAGGCGGAAGTCTGCGGACACATTTTACAATCTCGGAAACTTGGTAGGTAAATTTTCTACTAGTAGCACACTGTGTTACAATCTGTCATTAGATTAGGTACACAATCTAGTAATGCCACATGGCTGTAGCAATATTACAGAACATTGTTGATAGTCTCATAGTTGTTGTGTGTTGTCAATCCTGAAAACTATTGACTAGCCATTTTCATTAGTTTCTAGAGCAGAAACGTTATTCAGAAGCACATAATGCGTGGAGAGAGGCCACCAGACTGAACCCAAAGCATGCTATTGCCTGGAACAACATGGTCATTATGATGGATAGCATTGGTGACACCAGAGCTGAGGAGGTGGCCCAGGAGGCCCTGAGTCACCTTCCGGATGAACCAGGCATCCACTTCCATCTGGCCAATGTTTTGGGAAAGGCCAGCCGATTTGTGGAAGCGGAGATGCATTTTAGGGAAGCCATTCGATTGAAGCCTGCCAGCGCACTCTATCATGCAAATCTAGGTTGGTTCACTTGGTTGTTAGAGTATTTCATTTAATGGCATAAGCTGAGTGCACCTGTCATTGCAGGAGTACTTTTTCATCGCTGGAAGAAGTACGCCAGAGCAGAGGCGGAGTATAAAAAGGCACTGGAAATTGACCCTGGGCTGAAGAGTGCCAAGGACAACTTGACCTTACTGAGGAAGAAGTCCAAGAACAAAATGTGATCACCAATCAATTCATGTCTTTTTTGTAAGAACAATGGCAGGAAGAGTCTCCTTTTTAACGACCACAACAATGCTGTCAGGGAACAACTGTGCCAAAAAATACCCTCCAGTACTCCGTGATGGATGCTATTTTGTAAATTTTGTGGTAATGCACTAATCATTTTAGGTACACCAATACATTCCTCTCGCTCTCTTTTTGTACAAGAATGTGACAGTAAATAATTTATACCTTGTGTCTGTCTTTTTTTCCATTATTTTCTGTTCTTTGCCATTACAGTGTGTCCCACATTTGAATTTGGTGGCAGACTCATTGGCGCCATCTTGGTCCAGGGTAGACAGACTCAGCTGACATTATTACCACTTGCTGTGCACCAGGACCTTGTTACACCTGTCCCATCATGTGCTGCTCAACTTTAAAGCCTCTACTCTGAACCCAGACAGCTGGAGCAGCAGGTACAGACAGCAACTGAATTTTGTAGCACTGAAAATGCATTACAGGGAGGACATACCTGAATGGGGAGTAATAAATAATCCAACA
Organism: Catajapyx aquilonaris; assembly: GCA_000934665.2. Lineage (NCBI taxonomy): Eukaryota > Metazoa > Arthropoda > Diplura > Dicellurata > Japygidae > Catajapyx > Catajapyx aquilonaris. The sequence continues at coordinate 118,739 of KZ538057.1, read as the reverse complement.
TTTCAGAGTGCGGAACACAACCAGAATGCTGCCCCAGCAAGTACCCAGGCCCCGGTCTGTGGTCCCACAGGATGGGAAAGATCGGTCCATGTTTGCGGTGATGGTTCTTGGCATTCCCTTTGGCGTAGGATGGCTGTGCGGGGTTGTGCTGCCCTATTACCACAACCACTTCTGCCTTGAAGCTGCCTGGCACATCTTCGTAGCCGTATTTGTGGCTGGAAGCATAGCTGGCAATGTCCTGAGGGCCTTGCGAACAGACCCCAGCGGGAAGGTCGTTAAGCTGCCTCATACCATCAATATTGGTGAATATCTGCTTAGTCAAATTTAACGGGAGTTCATGCAAACCACTCAATATTGAAGTTAACCATTTCATTCCTGTTTCTCTTTCCTGCAATCCAAAGGACCTAAGTATACGGTTGATCAGTACGTTTACAGTCAATTTATTATAGGCTGGCACTACTGCTCTCGATGTGAACTGAATCTTCCGCCTCGTTCATACCACTGCAAAATATGCAACGAGTGCGTCCTAAAGAGAGACCATCACTGCCGCTTCTTTGGTATGTCCCGTATTGTCTCCTAATTTTTACAGGTAATTTAATGTGCTCATACCTTGCATTCCAGGTCTCTGCATTGGACATCGCAACCACCGCTTCTACCTTGTTGGCCTCTTCTACATATGGGTCGGGGCAGCTTATGGGGTCATCTATCATTGGGATTTTGCCATGGGGACATCTGAAAAGTCCTTAGTTGGATTCCTGCTGTGCTTGCTCGCACCACACTTTGCACTTGTTTTTCGCCAAGTTTCACTGTTCCAATTTATGACGCTCGTCCTTCACGACATGGGCATGGTCTCTCTCGTAATGACTACTTATCTGTTGGGCTTGCAGCTATCTTCAATCTACAGGTATGGATATTCCTACAATCAAGGGTATGCCAATTTCAATAAATTCTCCTTTCAGGGGACAGACGTTGTATGAGCGTAAGCACAATGTGAGGCAATTTGATTTGGGTCCAAAGAGAAATTTCAAAGAAGTGCTTGGAAAGCGGTGGCTGGCCGTCTGGTTCATGCCATTTGTGGATTCGCCTCTCCCAGGCGACGGAATGAATTTTGCTCTGCTCAAGGATCTGGAGGAAGTGAAGAATGTGTGACCAGCATGTGTTCCTAAAATCGCCATGTGTGCCAAAGCAACCAAACATATTATATACCTAACAAATTATTTGTGAATAAAGTTTTTCTACCCATCTTTTTCCTCTGGAGTCGTTTTACTAAGCCAAAGAAGTAAGTCCCTTTCCGCCAAGTTTTGCATTTATTGTCAACTGCACTATGTCAACAACACATCAGGTTGCTACCTGCACCTCACTTTTTGGGAGTCATGGAATATTGAGAGGGACTGGAAATTTAAAAAAAGGAAATAGAAAAAGCTGGAATTGTTTTTTTTTGGAAGCTCTTTGGGTACACCCGTGCAGTGAATTGATCCGAGTTAAATGCCCGTATTTCCTATTTTATGCAAATAAGCTCATGACATCATTTCTAAAAACCAATTGTAAAAACAGATGCCATGGCATTGCTCTTCTCGTAAAGTTAACACAATTGGACAACCATCTATGGCATCACTCGTGTCCCGTTGTCTGAACAGAGCTCCTAATTCAAATGCAGAGTTTGGTCTCCATCTTTCTGGCTAACTGATGTTCCCATCTCAAGTGGAGTGGGTTGGGGGGCAAAGACGAAAGGTGGAGGGGCGGGGAGAGAAAAAAAAACGTAAGGAATTCCGTAAAGGAGGAAGAGCAAGCTTTCCTTTGCAGTCTCACAAAAGTGGATCAATTTGAAAGGGAGTGCAGCGTTGCCAAATCTGTTCAGTTCTCCCCAGAAAATCGACCATCTATCAATCCATTCAGCAGGCGCATTCCAGCAGACACCCAATTTTAACTTGGGATTTAGGAAGGCGGAGTGGGAAGGGGGGACACAGTTGGAGCAGGAAAAAAGGGGGGTTACTGACGAGGGAGGAGGAGAATCGGGGTTAATCAGAAATTGATTGGACTTATTGGGGCAAAGTGGTCGTATGTATCCCCCCCTCCTTTTTAATAACCGTTTCTCCTAGTTAACTTTTTTCACTTATATTGGGTATAATTACGATTTGTTTCCATTTTTTGGTTGCTTGGTGTCCAAAAAAAGCATGCACACACGCACACATGCCTCACATTATGTGAGTCTCTTTCTTTTTTTTAAAGTGGTTGCCAGTTGCTTTTTTCAGGTTTGGAAAACAGCCCTGACTCCGTGATATTCACATGCATTTACAATAGTTGGGTTCCTGTACAGACTACAACTTAGTTATTGTACGTGTTTTGTCTCGGTGGTTTTAATACCTTAGGATAACATAACGCTCGATTTTTTTTTTTTTTCTACAACAAGTGCGGTTCTCTTTGGTAAGAAGGGAAATGGGAGTCATCATTTGGTTGGCTAATGGGGGGGTTGAAAACAAATCGACAGGACAAACCCTGCGTCAACCTTTCAATGGACTTTTTTTTTTTGCCATTCTCGAGTGACCCACTTTGACCTGAGATAAAACTGCAACCTTGTGCATCAGCCTGTGACAGCAGGGTTTTTTTTTTCTTTCTTGGTGGGGGCGGTATGAGGGTACAAGACATGAGAATGCAAAGAAGTTGCTGGCCTTTGCAAGAATCAACACCAGTTCGGTTAGTGAGCCAATCTACCAAAATATTCACTTTCACAACAATGTTCACGTGTGATCCTTGCAATGGTGGGCCAAGAGATCAGAAAAATGAAGCAGAAGAGGGAAGGGGAAGGATGAGGGACTAGTGGACGGCTTGGGAGGGGAGGCGCAATTAAGGATGATGAGGATTAGTCTAACTCCAACATTAACAACAGGATTATTTTGCAGGGGGGCAGTAACAAGGGAAATACTTTTTTTTAAGGAGAGGGAGGTAAAAGTGAATAGGGAACAACCTTTTTTTTCTTCTCCTTTTAGGGGTGGGCTTGAGGACTAAAAGGGCCAAAGGTGTGGAGGTCACAAAGGTTGCCTGCCCCTCTGGTAAAAAAGAAAACAAAGATGCAGAGGAACTCTCTTCACATCATCTCTGCAGCAATTCCACAACATTTTTTTTGTCAGTTTTTAACATTTTTTTCAGCTTATTTCTTTTTCTTTTTTTGTGTCATAACTCTTCTCCACATTCCAACCATTCTTCTTCACTCATTAGCACACTCACTTTTAAATTTCTTTTCTTCGCATAGGTGGGATTTTATGGCTTCTCCTTTTAAGGGACTTGAGGTGAGGGAAGTTTATATTTTTTTTATCCAAGTTCATGCGTCCAGCCGGCGAAATGAAAGCCTTTCCTTGAGAAGGTCAGTGGAGGAGGTTGGGTTTCAGGGGTTCAGGAGTTCACGGTGGAAAGGGAGGGCCAGCGTCCCGTGTGAGCACGGTGCATACCCTTCTACCTATACGTAATGTAAACGTCCCCCTTGTCCATTTGAGGAAATTTCATCTAAGTTGCAGAACCTGCCTCTTTAAAATCAGGAACCATTGGCACATATCTTAAAAAGGAGAGCTGGGGGAAGGTGGGGTTTGTGCGTTATTTGCAATTCTTTTTATCATCATCATCATCAAGAAATGCCGCTTTGCTCTCGCTCGCACTCTCTCTCTTTCTCTCGCTTTTTTTCTGCCTCTCTCTCTCCCTCTCTTTCATGCTCTTATCTTCATTTGGGTTAGAAAATGTTCAAATGTCTGCAGTAACATATGAAATCGTCACTTATTGCTTTTTTAACGGGTGATATATAACTGATGGTATTCTTATCCTCTCAATCATTTCAAATATGAAAATTATTCGTCCGAGGTGCAATTTATATTAATTGTAAAACAACTTCCTACGACATCAAACATTGCACCGAAACAACATGTAAACCTGCACCATCTATCGGTAGTTTTGAATCCTTGTGGAAACATTTGGTGAACTCTTAACAAGCCCATTGAAACTGACTTTATTCTCTCTCTTTTTGCTTCTGGAAAGTCAGTGCTTTTTAAAACTCTTTAAAAATGTTTGCATTACCACACTACTCTGTTACTTAAAGCTTCACTGTTAATTTGAAACCCTTTCATCACATAGTTCAATTGAAATGGAAGTCAATACGCACAAAGGCCCAAGTACGCCAACTTTTAAAACATAACACACAATTCTTTCATTTTAAAAAATCCTGCCATTGCTCCATATCACATATTCCATAGTGCAATCAACTATGACCTACACCTATCAATATAAGGCTATACCCTACCTATCACATGGATTTTAATTTCCGTCAAATGCACTTTTGGGACTTTGTCCAGAGTTCACCATTAACTTTACAAACTTGTGGTGAAGCAAACGAATTAAATTAACATACATATTTTCATCAACCTGACCTGTACTGACAGTGCAGGATCATTGTCATCAACAACATATTATTTATGGCCATTTTGTCATTATGTTATCTCTCCTTCTGAAAGTCCCTCGGTTGTGAGTTTGGAGTTTTGGGGGCGGGTGGAAGGGGTGGTGGGGGCAGTGGTGAGAGGAGGGGAACAGGGTGGGAAAGGTGTACATTTGTTGGCAATGTGTCTGTTAGGTGGTCGCCGGCGGCGCAGACAGGGGGGGTCAGCTGCTCTGAGGCACCCTCTTTCCCTGGGGCGTCCTGTAACAACAACAACAGCAACAACAATGTGTGGCGCCGGCGGTAATGTTGGTCCTCCACCTCCTCCTCCTCCTCCTCCTCCTCTTTCTTGTTCTCCTCCTCCTCCTCCACCTGCTACACCACCTCCACCTCCTCCCTTTCCTCCTCCTGGTTCTCCTCCACCTACACTCTCGCGCACTATATCTCACTCTCCCCTTCCTCCTCCCTACCCGCCTGTTCCTCCCCATCCTCCTCTGCCTGAGGGTCACACTGAGCCTCAGAAACACTCCTGCACAAGCACCCACCATGCCCAGCAGCAACAGGGGCAGAGCCCTCTGCTGGCATGTCCCACTGCTAATGGCCTTTCCCACCATGGCGTCACACCCTTTTTCTCCAGCACACAGCGGTGAGGATACATCAGCTTGCCTCGCTATGCACCGTGGAGGGGGACACTTGGGTGATTTCTTCCCTTCCAGGTGGCACTCCTTGAAGCAGCAGTCCTCATCACCATAAGCGGAATGCTGAGCCTGCTCCTCCGTCTCTTCGATGCGCGGGTCTGAAAGCAATTACTCGAATTATAGAGGCAACCCTTCAAGATTGACACCATACATGTTAAACAAGCACACCTCTAAACCCCATAAGTGATGCAATAAAGATGCATAAAGATGCAATGTGACAATGTAAAACTGGTACTATTATTATTTATACATATAAGTGATACAATTGTGGATTTTCTTTACTTATTACCCTTATGACTCGTCGGGTGAGATCAATAGTTAGTCCAAAAAATTCGATTTCAGGGTAAGTCCACCACCATATTCTATGTCAAGAGACGTATCTGCTGAATTTTTATTTCAAGTCCACCTTCCACCATGTGCTTGTGACATCACTAGAACGAAATTATCGTATGTTCAGCTGTGCACAGCAGAAAACTTAAATATTTTTCCTATAAAACTATTATTTTGTGACTTACAATAGTATTCATCTCGCCCAATGATGTGTAAGACTCCCCAAAGGGGTAAAACCCAGGGAATAAATTATTATTAAACCCCATAAGTGAAATATTTATCAACTGTTCTAGAGCAGCTTAAATAGTCACACCTGCACACGTCGTGATATTAGATTCAAGTAACAAGCCAATAGGTTATACCCCTCAAGGAGGATATTCTAGAGAAAATCACATCACCCCATATATTGCCACATTGCAAAAGTATGTAACATTTGGCTGCAACAGGTTTCAACATAATTTCACACAAAGCCGTGTCAATCAAAATGTTGATCAAACCATGAAGTCAGACTTTGTCAGACTGTCAAGTACTCCCACCACCATCATATTCTTTCACATCATGGTCACCTGCCAAATATATTATGACGATTGTGGAACAGGCAAAGGTCACTTGATTAAAGGTCTGGACCATGGTCCGGCATGTTTGGAAAATGCTCCGAGATGTTCCTCTTAAATTGTTGGAGAGTGACTCGTGACTCACTGCTCATGACAGTTGATATGCAGGCATCACTCAAAGAGTCAAACAGTTCATGTTTTGAAACTTTGATCGCTCACTGTCAGATGCTCCGACCATAACCCAGACCAAATCACTTCACTTCTTTTGCCCACTCCAGATCATTTCTGCCACAAGAAAACCTAAGAAATGGCAGAACAAATGCTCATCATTGGCTTACAAGTTATAGGGCCATAGTGCTAAAATGCTTGAATTGACAAGGTGTTTATGTGCAGATGTAGACAGACACATGTGCCACTGTGTGGATATGTCCATTTTTGTACGGAATAACACTTTAAAAAGCTAGTGTCTACGTTATCTCAAAAATGTATTACAACCTGTGACACATATTTTGGAGGAGTTTTTTTGAGGGGATGAAGCTAAAGCAACTATTACAGGCAGAAATGAATCAGCAAGAACTGACCTTCATCAAGATTTCCTAAGTGAGAGTCACAAGCTATTTATGCATCTGTATATAATTACAAGCATATAAATGGCTTAACACAAGCTTGAACATTTCTCTTATCATTGATGCATTATTAATAGAGGCTTAACGGCAATATGGTGCAATGGTAAAGCTTGGGCCGCGAGAGAAAGGACCCAGGTTTAATCTCAAGCCCAGGCATTCCTTTCTCACTAGTGTGGAATTGGAGGTCTCTTTGGCTTTGTTCCGGGTGGGATTTCTGATATAGACTGCCTGACTGGGATGAAAGGCCAGAGCAGCACCCTGCCACTGCACCTGCCATCCCAGCCACCTCATCCTTACTGCCAAATGCCCATGTGTTATAGGTACAGAGCAATAATAATTATTATTACATACTTATTGCTTATTATTACATGATTATCTTATTGTCAATAAAAGAAATTTTGAGAATCCTAGCATGTTCATTACAAAAATGACTGCAAGTGAACTTCAGAATATTTTAGTCAGGCAAACTTTTTGTGGCACAGAAGTTATCACACTCAAACTATGTCTGCAACAATGTAGCAGTGTACAATAAATATTCATTTGTTCCTTTTCCCCCCATATATAGAGCTACCAACCTGAAACAGTGTACAATACTAACATTTGAATCTATAGTGAGGTTTTAAAAAGACAATTTGTTGCGACCGGCCATCCATGAGTTCATTTCAGTGCCAGGCGGGCAGCCCTTCACATGCATATTGCATTACTATAATCAGTTGCGTGAACAAGGGGAGTGTCATTCGCATTGTGATGGCAGCTGCTGATGTGTCTACTGGCATGCAGTAACAGTGTTCCTTCAAATTAGGGCATCAGCGTAACACTATGGCCCAGAAACTGGGTGAAAAATGCCATCCAGTGGCCCTAGATTGAGTGCAGATTGGACTGTGGTAATGATGAACCTGTCAAGGAAATAAAAAGTAACGACTTCCACCATAGTTTTCACCCAAGTTTCAGAAGTCTTTTTAATCCTTTCAAATCCCTTCATGCCACAGTTTTTTTAAATGCATTTACATTTCGTGTATTGTCATCATTCTATACTATCCATCACAATCATTATGATGGACCTGATTTCAAGTCCTGCTTCTATGCTAGTTAAAATGTGGTTACAATGTTTCATACTGCATCAAACAGAAACAATGCCACATTCATATCAGTCGATATATTGCACATTGCAAACATATTAGCTGGACACGTGCCTGATACAATGAACTGCACTAGTGCGTTAGGGGTCATCCATAAAGTAGTACATCACCCTCGTAGTAGGGAGTTTGATGGCACCATGATGGCCGATGACATAGGGTTGGGCTGGTGCAAAAAGTCAGGCTCAAAATCCGAATAAAATGAAGGTATCTAAAAAGTTTGCAACAGGTGCAGTGAAAATTCGATTTTCAAAGGAGACAGAAATTTTTTAGGTGGAGCTGACAGGAAGTAGAAAGAGGTCCAAAATAGTACGATGTACTTTTACACTCGTTGTCATTTCTTACAGATGGTAAATAAAATAAGGATTTTTAAAAAAGCAGACCACAACAGGTGGTGCCTCTCACCCCGGCAGAGGAAGGTGGGCTCCCCAGCATACTGGCTAAGGTGACCTGGTTGCTTATTGACAGGGAGGAAGTAAGGACAGCGCCTTTCCACCTTCTGGCAGAACTCTCTGCAGGGGCGGAGACGAACTCCTTCGTATATGAACGGCACCAGCACAGCACACGACCACAGGCGATACGCCCTCTGAAATGTTAAGGCATGGGTCAATTATTTTATTTCAACAACACAATTTACTTACGCTACATGCTTATCACTGGAATTCTTCTCTGAGCACAGAACGTAACAAAATGCTATGACTATGATTAATTTATGTCAGCATTATGCCATAACTGACTCAGTAGTTGTTCAGGTTTATGCAACCATTGAACTGTACAAGATTCCCATTGACACAACAGAGCAGTACTTCCCACTGAATATGAGATTCTTGACTTTTCTAGTGCATAATGGTTCTTTTTGTTACACCAATTTGAATATTTTTGTAGGCATAAAAGTAACTTCTTGGTAAATCTCTTTTGGAGAGATTAAATAAAAACAATTGAACAATAAAAAGCCCATAAAGCTCCATTCAGCAGCATCAAGTACCACTCTCAAAGCAATAACCGCAGAGAAAAAAAGGGCGGGGGGTAGGGAGGGGTAGACAACTCAATTTCTTTTTCGGTGCTGCCAACCTCATATTCCCCGAGCAACACTACAAAATTGCAGGATGCACCTGAGAACTAGCGGGGAAAAAAGCCCAATTCACAGCCACTCCAGGAATAAAGCACTTTGACACAATGTGACAGCTGATTATGGTTTGATTGGTGGAGACGTTTCATGTTTCAGTCCTACAAGCTCACTGAAATGAAGGTGATGTAGCTGCTCCAAGGAGCACCACCCCAACCCATATTTGTTGTGTAATAAAACGAAACAGTTGTGTGTTGGTACAGTGTTGGACATTAATCGAGGCATACTGCTAGCGACATTTTCCAAAGCGGCAGAAGAAGGAATCGAAGATAAGGATACTGCAAGCCAGGTGAGCAAGATTCCTTCTTCTGCTGCTTCAGAAAATGTTGCTAACACTATGCCTTGATTAACGTCCAACACTGTACAAAGAAAGTAGAAAAATAATTCACCAATGCTGGTACACAATATGGTATCAATTTTTAGATTGATACCCATGGGCCAGCCAACCACAAGGTTTCCTCAGCCAAAGTTTATGACGTATACAGCAGTATATTTTGCAAGCATATTTGGAGCAAAGACATTAACCACCATTGCAGTGAACCTTATTGCATGAATCACCTCCATCAGTTTGGCCACAACACCACCGCATGACTGCAGTGCCACCCATACATTATCTCACTGTTCTCACTTACGCTCCATTTTCCCTTAACGTTATGGCCATGGAGCAATCTGGGCCAACCCATTCATTCCCACCCTATGTAATAATTGCAAGTGATCAACCTCAGAACATGGCAATGTTTTACAAGTGGAGCGACACACACCAAAGTAAACCTCCATCGAAAATTAAGAAAACCTCAGTCCTACTACATCTCCCCTACCCACAAAAAGGGAAGAATTAAGACGCACAAAGTTTCCTCCAAAATCTCCTTAGCCCACTCCCTATAAACTTTGTACAGGCTCCATTGTTCTCATAATGCCTCTGAATATTCATTCCCCCTTTCTTGAAAAGTGTCATTTTCGGCTTCTCCGCTTCACCACCCGCTTTCATGGCTGCACACCGCGCATTGGAACGATTCTTTCACATCTATTGTATCCTGCTTCCTCAGAGACACATGTATGATATATCCAAAAGGTGTGTATATCTCCATATTATTTGGATATGTGGCTCTGTCCGCGGTGAGTCATCTGTATAGCCATGTATCTTTACCCCTGCAAGTTACCCCACCCGGTGATCACAGGTGTCGGTTGCCTACAATCCAGGATAAGATTCTTTCCCACTAGAAAATCCTTTTGGTCTAATGACGGCTTCATCCCAGCAATGAACCCACACTATACGGTCACCAGGAGGGCCCTTGAGTGGCTAATTGGGCAAACCCGGCAAAGCACGGCCGGAGAAAAGAGAAGAGGAGGAAGGAGATATGAAGGAGGCAAGGCCTCCTATTTCCAATCCTGTCTCCTTGCATAGTGCCATCTGCTGTGGATTCCGGCCCAAAATAATCGAAGGAGGAGCCCTCCTTTCTCGCCTCTCGACCTGATGTGTCAGAAAAGAGCCCCTGGAGGATGCAGGCTATGGGTGCNGCTTTGGGTGCTTTTCAAGTCTACCCCCCCCCCCCCCCCAATCTGACAGGTACAATGAGGCAAGTAAAATTAAGTTGCACGTGGCCAAACACTGCGTAAAAAAATTATAATTATGTCCAAAATTCAGCTCATTAACACTGTTTACGTACTATAGAATCCGCTCATAAAATCAAACTGTTTTCCTATACTGATCACACTCCGGCTGGTCCATTAGCAAGCCTCCCTATACACTACACAAAAGTAGGTCATATGCTAAAATATCCATTATGTAGCTCTCATTTTTTCCCCCCAGAAAAATAATACGCCACGAGAAAAAGCACATCAAGTTCATATACGGAGCCAAAGCATTAAAAACCTCCCACGCACAAAATAGGTGCAACAACCCCTATAGTCCAGACCCGGTTTATTTTTAGTCAACTAGATTGAATTCAACCCATTCAAGCAGAAATCCCGCAATGAAACATGTTTCATCATCGCAATTAGCCCCCCCCCCCCCAAAAAAAAAAAAATCTGAAACCAGCAATAATTTAAAATCCTTTTCCTCCACCCCCACTGTCGCCACCTCCTACAACTTACACCCCACTTTGTGCAGTCACGAACGGACCAAAATATCTTCCGGGTAATAAACCCGCCCAACCCCACGGGACATCTCACAAGTCCAATCCCGTGTCTTTTCCCAGCCCATTTCCGGGGGAAAAAACGTCCATTTTTATCCCCCCCAAATTTGTTAATAAAATATTTTTTTTTACAAATATATATTTTATATAAAAAAAAAATCTTGGTCTTTTCCAATGGGGGGTGAGATCGTGGCAACCTCGAAGTGCGGAGGGCGCTCCCGTATTGATCCGGGGACTCCGGGCGGCGTTGCAATTCCGTGTCCTATTCAGCAGAGGTGCTGGGGAAAACGGGTGCGTGCGAGTGTTTCCGGGGGTGCCAGTGGGAAAATTTTTAAAAAAGAAGAAAAAAAAACGAAAGTTGGTTGGGGTCAGGGAGATCGATCTTTGGTATATAGCTGGGAGGTAAAACGGAAACTGGAGGCAAAAATTAGCATCGTGTTCAAAAATATTAAAATTTGTATTACGTGATTAAAGTATGTCGGTCCGGTAATCATTTCTTCGCAAATTAAAAACAGCATGGAACACCTTTATGAATAGCCAAAAAGTTCTACCGCTAAACACTTTCCTGATGAACTGCATTGAAATATACTGGGTGTACCAAAAATTGCGCACACTGCCCGCTTTGAAATTGCTAATACAAAATTTGTGACTAATTGAAAAATATTGGGACATTATGCAACACCCTGTACCGGATAATGCATGCAGATACAACTCCCGGAGGTGACTCTTGCGCTATAGAAGCTATACCATTCCAGCATCGTATCGTGACCGGCGGCGCTGACAAACTGACTTCGTGTGACCTGTTGATCATGTCCTTTGACCCCTCCCTTTACCTTTTATGCCCCCAGACATTCCTGAAATTGTTGAGAGGGGGGGAAGGGTGGGTAGTGAGGGAAAAGGAGGAGGGGGGAGATACTTCATTCACATCCGCGCCGCGTCGTTGCCACATCGACCTATACTCAGTGGCGTATCTAGACTTTTGGTCACATGTCGTCTCCAATTTTCTGATTCCTTGTTCGGCGGGTGAGGGGGTGGCCAAAAACTCACCAAAATCCCTGCAAATTACTGATTAATACAGTAATAATTAAGCCCCTTTATGATCCTACAGACGCGCAGAAATGCAGTTTCAGTCCTAATTTACAAACATGAAAATCCCCCGGTTAAAATTACCATACCGCACTCTTTTTTTTCTCTCTCTCTCCATCACCTCGCGTGAGATTCTGAGCTCTCTCACATCTGCCCAACCCCTCCATTATTTTGTATCCGACCACTTTTCACGTCTCGAGTGACACCGAAATTCGATAAGTCTGTTCCCTTGTAGCTTGGGCGATAGCATTGGTGTCGCCAAGTCCAGATTTTTTTTTTTTTCCTCCCCCCCTGTCCTATCAGAAAGTGGCTCGATGCGCAAATTTACATGACAGCCGGTGTGATACAACTGGATCGGATATCGGGACATATCACCAGCAGAACGTTGCATCAAAAGGCTTCCTGTTTCGCAACGCCGTGCTCATTTGTCCGCCGGAACAGTCGATGGTTGGTTTTTTTTTTTTTCGTCTACTCGTGTCCTCTACGTTCGACCCGAATTATACTGCTTATTTTGGCATGTTACAATGCAAATTGCAAGGGTCAAATGTTAGCAAATTCCTCGGATAATCGGGATTGTGTGTGCGCATATTTGGTGATGTTAGTATATATGTTGTGATTGTGGTTTTTGTCATATTTGGCACTAGCTGCGGCACCCGGCGTTTCCCGGGAAGAAATGAATGAAGGGAAAACACCTGACAGTACCCCCGTCAACTGTCTGTCCGCCCATCAATGCCATCTGTGGTCCTGCTACTCCGCCACCTTCAACCTCTCCCGCCTGTATAACGGCAACCATCATTTGCCTGCCATCTGTGTCAACCCCCAACACCTCCATCCTCTCCCGGCTCCTGGGGGTGGAGCACAGATGGCAGGCAAATGACGGTTGGCAGGCGGACAGACAGACAGACTCACAAACGGCTTTATTTATATAGAAGATTATATTATAGGTAGTTAGGCATACAATTTTTAACCGGAGCCAGCATTTTACCTTTCCTTCATTACAGCCCAGGCATACATTCACGCTTCCGGGTTAATATCTGGCACTCCGTCATGCAAGCCTTCATTCCACCTTCCCTCTATTCACCCATCTATAAGTAATGTCCGGAATTAGCCAATGAATATTGGCAGCGGTGCTTACTACAGGGAGCAGGGGGCCACTATACTATGTAGTTTGAAATACACCACTATCGTTTGCGAGATGAGCTAATCGCATGAGTTATAGTACAAGTTGTAGTATAGCATTAATACCCGCAGGCCCCCAAAATGGGGTACGAAAATAAATAAATAGTATAGCATTAACATTTTAATACAGACCTAATCATTTAAAGATATTCACTGGACAAGTGACATTATTGAACAATCAAGTCACAATAAATGGATGGGACACCTGCCAAAAAAAGATCCAACACGATAATTTTATCGATATTTTTATATTGATTTCACAAGCTGCAGTGTGAGTAAATGAGGCCTAATGTTATGTTATTACACACTCCATCAAGCGTATAATGTTTGCAAAGTAGTGCGCACGTGGAATTCCATAATGAGTTAATAGCAGACGGTCCCAATTTCAGCAAAATACAGTGTCAATTAACCGGGTGTTTTCTGTCAAATAAAATATTTTACAGCCGTAAATATGATGTTCTCCGAACAAGACGATGTGATTTCGTTTCAATTTGAATACTTGCGAATAATACAAATATTTCAAATAGTATATCCTTTAATTACTCAATTTATAGTCGTGCATTAAATATAACAATTTCCGGCGCCGCATATCACTTACAAACTTGGCCTATCTTTGACCTTGGCTCACACAGTTTATAAAGCTAGACTGAAGAGAACATGTTAATGGAAACCCAAGGCAGACATTATAACACGGTCCTCGTTCTAAAAGCCGTTATCTCTTTTGCGATAGACGTGCTACCGAAGAAAAATTACCCCAAATGAGCTTCTCCNCCCCCCCCCCCCCCCCCCTACTGGTATCCTTTCGCCGCGCTTCTCACCCAGCCAGGAAGCTTTACACTTTATTTACACGAGGCCTGGTAATTAGTCCATATTAATGTACACATTATGATAGCAAGTTAGAAAAGTAACATATGACCATCGACTCAATGACAACGGCAGTTATTTTATCATCTGCTCCAATTTTAAGTTATTAATGACGTCACTTGTTATAGTAATTGCAACAATGGCGTTAGCCGGAATACTTTTTTTTAAATGAATTACACCACGACGGTCTGCTGAAATAAAAATAATAACTGCATTGCTAATACTGTATAGCAGAACATATTACAACGTGCTTACGCTCTACTGATCGTCAATTTAAAGTAACGGCACCTGTAAAGTTTCAAAAGCTACCTGCACTCCCAAAAATTACTGGAGAGCTCAATAAAAAATTGAGCTATACAGGTCTCGCGAGATTTTCGCCTCGGGTATTGATAGGGCATAAACATAGCGCTCTGTCACATGAAAGGAACTCGAGCTGTACACCCCGTCCATCATAAAAAAACAACTCATCTCCATAAAAAAAAACTGAATTTTTTTTTTTTTACATAAGCGCTTCTTCACTTGTCGACCGCTGAACAGGTGGATACATCTGGTCAATTATTCGTACACTCCTTTCCCCTCAACAGGTGATTGAAATGTCTGACGCAGAAGCTGACGCGCGAAAATGGAAGGCAAACCATTTTTCATGGACACTTCACCGTCACACTACGGCTTGGTTAACAGAATACCCCCCCCCCCCACCNCCCCCCCCCCCCCCCCAAAAAAAAAACACACATTAGCACCATCAGCCCCTGCACAGTGAAGGCTGTACCGGTTGAAAATTACCTGGTGCGTACATATGCAGCAATTGCACCGACATTACATAATAAAAACCATTTGCGTGGTTGATACAACCGGATTTGAGGGGTATAGGAGGTGGTTGTAGAAATTATTCCAGTGGCTCAGCTTCACTGGCGCTGCTATTGATCACCTTGCTGGGTACATCCCCCCTCCCTTTCGGAATGTGAGGGGTCCATGCCCCATCCCTTAGACTTCAACCCAGACATATCTCCCTCCAACCACTTCCTCATTCAACCACTTTCGCTATCGCACCCCGATTTGCTTTAAAAGTTGGCCGGAGTGGGTAGCAAGGTGCCTGCATTCAATTAAAAGAAATTCGATTTGGATGTCGGGTAGTTCCAGTACTGCCCCCCCGGTTTTTTTTAAAGGATAGGAACCCCCCCTTTTTTTAAGAGGATAAGGCTAATTTGGATCCCCGGTCACGGATTGGGGCAAGAAAAGCTAAGCCACGGTTTACAGGGGTCGTATCTGGGCAGAAAATCAGGCTCGGGTGAATCCGGAGTCGGGTAAACGATGTGTGTGGATCAATCGAGGGTGGTTCCGGTCACACCACCACAAACACGAACTAATGGCTTCAAATGTCTACTGCCTTTGTTCAATTGGCATAACTTGGTCTCTCTCTCTTTTTTTTAGAGCGCCCTTTTTTTAAAAAATCAAACGGTGCCGCCCAGAACAAATAAACAAGGTTCTTTCCTGGCAAGACTTAAATTCCTTGATGGTCATTAGCAGCACGTGGCAGGAAACAACCAATAAAGCGTCTACTAGTGCAGAAATTCTGATTTGGCCACTTTTGATATCGACACGCCTCAAACTTGCACATTATTGGGTACAAATCAAGGCAATTTCGTGTAGCAGGTCAGCGTTTTGATATTTCTCCACCAAGTGATTCTCGAATTGTCATAAAATTTCGCACATTTAGAGATGATTTCTCCAGCACAGTCTAGCTTTTGTCTGATGGTTAATTCAAGCTCTTATCCGCTTCTCAAAGCGGTTGGGCACCGGATGACGTTGAAGATCATGCGATTGTGTCTGCGACTTCCTGCGCCAATTTCCGTCAATTTCCTGTCAGTTGTATAGGCCTAATAGATTCTAACGCCAATTGTGAATTGATGAGATCCTACTAACTGTCACGAGGAAAAGGTTACGTTCAGGACCATGTGTACTGCATCGTAACGATTGATGTAGTATCGTCAGCTTACATTACACTGCACGTTGACTTTTATTGCATGTTACTCTGTTGTCGTGCGCTATCATTTTGTTCACGACGGTACAGGCTGAAAGTGAGAGGGTGACATTGTCATCATATTTCGTCAACACACTGTATTAATGCCATCAAATCGCAAACGGTGGCAGGTCCCATGAGGCAACTCCTCAGGCTGTGTACAGGGTGTCTGAAGTCATATCAGTATCGGTGTAAATGATTACGAGCTGTCTACCAAGGCTGGTAGCTTTTGAATGAATATTAATTTTGCGTATGCCCTTCAGCAGTACAGCCAGATGATAATTCCGATAATAGTAGTGCTGTCTCTGAAGACGACACCGCACTAAATGCGCCTATATAATAAATATAAGCGATATTTACATCAGTATGGATCTGAGCTGACTTTCGGTGCAACCTGCACAACTTACGAAAAAAAAAATGTGCGCAGTACAGCACGAAACTTGTGACTCCCACCTTCAAGGATTAGGCCCACGAGGCACAGCTCCATTACAGGAGTAATTAACCTAAACTTGCTGAGATAGGCAGAAGACACGTTGGGCAAACACAGTCTATTTGAATACCTGCGGAACACTTTTATCTACCTTGGACGGAACCACCTCACATTTTGCGTCAACGCGGTGACTATAAGGTTATAAAATATGAATCCCTAGCCGAAACTGCAAATTGTGCCAAATTTGCGCATAACACCCGAGGAACAGCGTGGTGTCCCAAATAATTAAAACGTAGTACACGCGAAGGTAGAAATGTACAGTGCAAGTAGGTCTGCATTTATCCACAAGAAAGGTGGCATTATACTTGGTACAGTACGGACAGATATTCCGAGAAGAGGAGGTAATGCCGCAACATTATTTACCGTTCGCTCCCAGTGTATTCTCAGGTGGCAAAAAAGTAAATCTTCATGAGATCCTGCCCAGCATACAAAATGTTTCGCCTTAGGGGAGACAACTTTCTTCTATAAATTCGATATTCCGCCTAAAAGCACAGCCATGTACAGTATACCTACGAAAATTCGATACCAAACGTTTCCAGGATTGACATGCAACAATGCAGCAAAATGTGTCCAATTCATCGAACAAATTTTCAATATATTCTTTCGTCTGGTAAGTTCCGCCTCTATACTTTCAGTACAACTTAAGTTCGGATAATCTCGGGATTTCAACCACCTGACCAAACCTTACTGAGTTTAAGGCGGTCAACTTGCGGTTGAAAAATACTGAATGTAGTTCAAAGCCAGGTTTAACTTTGAAGCGCGGTTCGAGAAACGGAGCATTAATATCCCGACTTGAGCCTGCGAATGGCTTTCCACCGCAGTGAACTAGGCCTTAGTAGAGAGCCAGCCTCTTTTACAGCCTAGTAGGCCTACCCATGCGAGGAAATCCTGTTTAGTGGCTAGAGCTCGCTATGCGACATCTCAGCGCACCAGAGGGAAATTTACCATCCAAACCCTCTCGTGAGCAAGCATGCGTCAGTTACTCAACCTTGTTTCATTTGTACGTGACGTGAAGTGATCATGTACAGGGTGTGCCACATCAATTGAACCAAGCCCGTAATGAATTTAGAATTAAAGGACTATTGCTGAGAAAACCCCTTCAAGTCAGTGTTTTATTAATGTAAATATTCTTGTCCATCCTCCTGGAATTCTGATACTTTCTGTCAAACATTTTGAGTTTTTCAACTGCGAAGCAATTTTTAACGCAAAACGTTTGGAATAAATTCCTAATATGAGTCAATTTATCCAGTGAAACAATTCAGAGAACAGTGAGCCGAAATTTACATTCGTGACCGCATACATCCACTGCAATTTGTGTGCTATAGTATACAGACACATTGATTTCAGACCATAAGTGGGTACAATCTGCCTCAAAAATTCCATCCATTTTTTTTCTCTCCATTACCCTTATCTCTTGATTCCACACACAAGCCCGCCTTTCCATAAAAGAACGCGCCCTTCACCACTATTCACGCGTAAATAAACCCCACTTCCGTATACCCAACCTGAATGGCGCATTGCACGACCCTAAGGAGCCTGTGACCTACATTTCGGTGCACGCGTGTAAAAATCGATTACCCCCCCCCCCCTCACTACTCCCCAATTCTCATATATAACCCCCTCTGTCCCTATCCCCCTAACATACTATACTGTTTACACGACACTACTTGACTTTCACGCCACATGAACCAAACCAAAACATCTAGCCAGTATAAGGATGGCTCAATGGGGGTGCCCATAAAATGTTTCCGTCCACGTCCCGGATACACCCTCAGGACTCTCCCCGGATCTTTCCCCCCCGCCTCCATGCGACTGTTCCGGCTTCACAGGCCTTGGGCGCATCCATTTAATACAGGGCTATTCCGCCTACTCTGAAAATACTGTATACACATGAGAGCATGTGCCACAGGTGACCTAAATGAATCTGTGGTGAATCCCAGGTAAAAATATGGCAATTTCCTAATGAACCTCCACTGTTCACCTTTACCTCCGGATTGGCTATTTCATGTGTATACTATACACCTGGACGTGGAATTTTAGCACCCCTCGATGAGGTTTGCCTGCCCTGAGTTATATACCCGTGGCTGGGTCCGCATTGCCTCAAGGAACATTTTCTTATCACGGTAACTTGCTTGTACCTGTTTATCTGAATTAGGAAGTTCGTCATCCCTGCCTGATTCTCAGCCACGACAAACTGCTCTAGGAATTAGGAAGGGCCAAATGAAGTGGTTGACCATCAAAAAAAATCAGGTAGTGATTTTTAAGAATTTTGCATCCCTCCGCCCTTAATTGGAGGGTCATAACCCTAAGAAGATTAGAACAAATCCGAAATTCGATTCATTCAACGGAAAGCACTTTTAACACGCTCTAAGACTGTAGGACTCATGTTTGTAAGAATCCAAAATTTGGAATCAAATATGGCGTCCAAATTTGTAAGTTCATTTTTTCTCAAGCGTAGGCATTTGATATTTTTTGAATTGCACTTTAAATGAAGCCTGAAATGTTAGATTGAGATGTTAGTCAAATCTGGCGGGTCGAAACGCAATATTTTTCAACCATAAAAATATTTTGCTTGCCAAACCCATTTCGTAAGCCACCTAATCAGCAATGGGCACAAATCGGACAAATGTTCATGGATACTACTGCATTAAAAATTCATTTCACATACCATAGATCTTAATATCCCATACCACAAGAAAGCCTGATTCGAGAACTCTATAGGCCATAATAAATACTGATGTCAATTGGCGAGTAAAAATAAACCAGATTAAGTTTTTAAATTAAGTGCTTCGAAAAGTGCAAGTTTCGGAATAAGGATGGCCAAAATAAATTGCGGCGCGGTGGTTCATAACCGAACATTTTCGACCCAAAATTTCAACAGCTTCTTAATTGTCATTACGCAACAATAACATATCCGCATATATTTCTCATGAGAACGATTCCATTCCACTGCCACAACATCAGCTGATTCATGTCAGCCAGCTTAGCAAATAGCATCAACTCCATATGAACCCAAAACAGGTGCCAGTCGTCCCAAACAGCATTTGCATGAAAAACCGGGTAACTGGGTATCCACCTTCATCTACGTCCCACCCGTACCATCCCAGTCCATATATACGTTACGTCGTGTGCGAGTCCCCGTAGACAATCTGAGCCCAAGGTTGTAAACCCGGTTCCGATTCGCCCCAATTCCGGGAGGGGGTAACCGGAGAGCCCCAGAACCAACCCTCCCTCTCTCGCAAAATCCCCCTCCCTATATTCCGCCCCCTGCCGCAAATTTTCAGTCCCGCCAAAGTGGCACGAAGGGCACCTCCAATCGATATTTTCCCCGCCGCCCCCGCCCCCCCAACCTCAGCTGCTTGGTGGGATACTGGGTGGGTAGAAAACGAGACACTGCTGCAGCTGGATGTAGCCAAATACTCCCCAAATGCGACAAAAAAAATCGGCTGGGAGACGAAAATTCCGGGGGCGCGGGGACGAAACTGTGGGGACGAAACTGCAGAAACGAAACCATGATTATGAAACACCCTGTATATGCGACAGGGTGTTTCATAATCTATGTACCCTTATCAGTGTGAGTCATGGAGATTACTAGTCCTTTCACGCAACACGCGTTGGAGGAGCACCAACTGCTTGCAATCAACGGGATTGCCAGAACTGGAGTTGCAATCACTCCAACAATGCAGCCCGCAGTATTTCCGTCCTCCTTCTCGAAAAACCCAAGCCGCGGCGTGCGTTTGCTGCAATAAACGCCCCCCCCCCCCCCCNCCCCCCCCCCCCCCCCCCCAAATACAATGCACAATTTCTCGGCGGAAGCCAGGGAAGCCTCGCAAATTGGCATTAATAATACACAGCAGAATTCCAACCAAGGTAATGGCAAACTCGGCCAACTCGGGGGGGCTCTCAAGGTCGATTAAAGTTAAATGCCCTTCGAGACTCACAAGTCTGTAAGCACTCCAACTCGGCTTGGGGGCCCATTTAGGACTAAACAGCTTCCTGAATTTTTTACTCCTGTCACTAATCCCGTCTTCGCACCTCAAATTGTGCTAACTTGTCTATATATACAATATTGCTGTCGGCGATGGGAGGGCTATACAGTATATAGCCCTCCCATCGCCGACAGCAATATTGTATGAGTATGATAGTGACAATCAAACAACTTTAATGAGATGGCCCGCAGATTTACTACGTAGTTGTAATCTGCATGCATAGATGGCGCGCTCTCCCTCTGCACACTCCTGCCACCTCCTACGAGAGTTAGCGGTACTATCAGGTCGGACAAACATCCGGTGGAGACAATAAGCCTATTTAGGCTTCCCAAAGCCTTTAGCTATACGTTGAAAAAGAAAAAGCCGCATGAGGTCGTACCTATAGTGTTATTTTCCCCCCGCACTCAAGCGCTTGTTCACTTCCGGCTCTTTTGCAGTATGCGGAAGTTGGCTGCTGCTTCCCGTTTTCGTTTCCTCTCTTTTCCACCACTTCTTCGTCGAGGCCCAGGGCTTCTGCTTCCATCCCTCAGCCTTACAAGTGGCACCACCCCAGATCTTTTCGTCGTTCCAAACCAGCCTATTGTTCCTTGGTGGAGGCCGCAAATGGATAGAATGATTCTCCCTGGCTTCCCGCCTGCTTATGACTTCCAAAAGGATTTAAATGCGAAAATCGGGATTAGAGCCCTGCATTGTTTCCAAGCCGCCCATGCAAACGTGCCCAGAAATTTGCATAACCCAGGTAGACACTTTCAACTGTGTCAAATAATAAACGAATAATGGCCAGGCTCGCATTGTTGCGGCGACGATGGCTCTTTTATTTATGAAACCTTCTAATGATGCGGTAATATAAAGGGGGGCAAGCATTATAAAACTGCTCCACTTAGTAAGGTGAATTATGGTACACTCTATAGGCTGGGTCAAGTTGTTGATTTCTGAGGTGGATTTCCACTATCAATTTTTTGGTAATGTGACAACTGCATCGAACAATCGAACCTGATCAAAAATGTACAACCTGCCTACACCCCAATTATTAAATCGCATCCCACTTTAAATTTCCCATCCACCGCCCGACTTTTACACTCCCTGGCAATCAACAACGGGTTTACCAACAGTGTGACAATCATAGCTGGTAACGCATATCGGTTCGACCAGCTTAATTGAATCGCCCTCTGTACTATATCCATTTCTCCCCGTAATATCCTCTCCCCCTCCAACCCCCCCACCAAACCGCCCCACCATCCCTTTCATCACCCCCGCTTTGACCAATGCGCCGGCCTACCCTGCTCATCCACAGCGTCCGCAAACTTGATTGCTCTCTACACACCGGCGTATCAACGTTCTCGCCCTCCATTTTTTTTTTTTTTTCATCAAACGGTTCAAATTGGAAAGAGATGCAGATGTGGGAACGGCGGTGGCAGTTGCGGCCGGCTATTTCAATACCTGACCCTCTGTATGTAAGCGTAACACAATTTGATCCATAACGCGACATAAACCAAGCTGACACTCAATAAACTGCGTTTGCATAATGATGAGGCAGGTGGATATCAGCCCCCTGTCCACCCCGCACACCTTCACGCCTCATTCACCCATGACTTGTGTGCGGTTTCCAATCGTCACCTGCTGATGAAGTACACTCCCATATTGGTATCAAAAATGCTTCAAAACCATTTTCATGTACGAAGAATGTTCACCAAGCGTTACCCCTGATGGTTACCCACCCGGTGAACACCGGTGTCGGTTGCCTACAATGAGATTCTTTCCCACAATAAATGGCGCGGGACCAAATGTGGAAGGGGGTAGGGGCACGCTGTACCAACCTATATAATATTAGCGATAATCTAGCAACCTCTGGCGAAGAAATAGTTTTTAAAATGTCAGCACAAACACGTGCAACTAGAACCCTAACTGACAAACTAATGGGGCTTGCCCATCCGAAATTAGATTTTTGGCCCATCCTGCCATGATAAATTCGAGTGGGAGGTACGTTGGGGGTGGGTTGGGGAGGCAGGAGGGAGCGGGAATTGGAGATGAAAGTTATGCGGAAAGGGGTGGGGGGCTATATACCTGGCGTTTGAATTAAAGGGTACAATCCCACGCTCAATGTAACCTATTAATACTACTACGGTCATTTGGGAGTACGCGCTTTTTTTTATTTTTTAACAAAACTGAAGCGGTCTCTCCAAATCGATTGGGATTCCCGGCTATTATACAATGACACTGTTTCTCTCGAGCTGTTGAGGATCGCAGTTTGCCATCCACAAACAAAAGATCTCTTAATTATTTCCTAAGGGGGCCGCGAACAATTTTCCCGCAATAATTACAGTATAATGAAGGAACTCCGCCAAAATCTTCCCAGAAACCCTTCCATCAGTTCCCCATTAACTTAATGGCAAGAATTCCCCAACTGGAGAATATTACGTCTGCTTCCGGAACCAAGGCTGACCTTTACTCATACACTGCGGCATATCGAGCAAGCCCAGCAGTTGTAGGTCGACCAAGTGTATCAAAAGCTTATAACGCAGCAGGCATTGCTGCAACGATATTATAATTTCAATTATAGATATTGTAAGAAAAAGCAAATGACAATAGGGGTTATAGTTATGTTTTAATAATCTATTCGCACACTTTTGTCTTTGTTAGAAAACCGAATATTTGGGAAGACTGTACTTAACTTGAATCGTCACTGCACATCACGCTAATCCACAACTAAATTGTTCGGTGGGAAAAAAAGTAAGCCTTATGTCGCTGAGTTTTGTAAACCACCCCAAAATGTTTTTAAGAAATTACGTTAAATCTTCTCTGGTTTTCCTATATGCCGGCTTTTGGAGCCTATGTATCTTCTGACTCGTTCAAAATACGTTGTTGTGGCAGTTACCACATTGCGTGCCAGCAAAATTCCGCACAAATACCGTCCAATGTGGTGCGAGAATTTTACACTCCAGGAGACAATGTTCCAACCCACGAAAGTGACCCTTATATTACATACCATCCCTATACATTTTGTCCACGAGTAATTCGCCAAGAAATAAATTATGCCTACTTGTTGACATGCATATGAAAAGAGCCACAGACTTCATTTCTGGAAATGTTGCATACCGTTAAAATATGAGCAGGGTGTCTGTCCTATGAGAAATAAGGCAGGCTATATACGGTAAGGGTGCAGTACCAAATTGCATTGTGAGTATGCAACACCAACTCCCATTCCCCTCAGTCACACCCACCATAGCAGCGTTACCAACAGGCACTGCCAAATAATTAGCCATCCTTCTGGCGCAACATGTGGGCACTCTAAAATTATAATCCCCCTTCACCTCCCAAAATGTAGGTGTTGATATTACTAATTCTAAGTTTGCAACTCCAAAGACGCTTGTTACAACACCCCCCTTTCCCCCACTTTGCCTAGCAACTAAAAACCCCCTCGAGGGGAGGGGGATCTGTAGTGTGACGTCACTTGGACCTGGTAGTGCCAGGAAAATGATTGCGGCAAATGGGCTCGCCGTTGGACTTAATTCACTCCATAAATCTATTAGTTTCCGTACGAGTTTGTTGACAAGATTTACGCAAACGGAAACGGCTCTCATTTGCGGGCCGGGTCGGAAATGGAGGCTCCCCAATAGGCGGCGGCAAGAGAGGTCCGAGATGAAAGGCTCCCGACATTATACCCACCTTTTGTCCGGAGGGACCACCTCCGGGTATTATACGGGAACGGACCCCCCATCAGAGATCGTTATCCTTGACCTTTTTGCCCAGGCAGCACCAGAGATAATTAACACCGTCAGAATGCGACCCGCCCTTCGACCTGACATCCAGCCGCTGATACGCCCACTGAATTTAACACTCAATTCCCGGTCAGACCCGGACAACTTGCAGTCAAGTGCGTGTGCCCATGGTTGTAGCATGCTCTGAAACATTCTACGGTTACGTTTGTTGACAATCAACACACTGCAGAGACATCACCGGTTTTACAGTGAGCTCGTTGAACTTATAACCCGCCTCTTGCCTGTATGCAGAAGAACGCTTGGAAAGCACACTAACCATGAAAGACATGCGGAACATTCCTAGCACTTAGAAATCAATTCCATGATCTATTCAGAATCCAGTCATTAATTTACATTTAATGACAATAAAATGGACCGCAAATTAACTAACGTTCCTTAAGATTTGGAATGTTAAAACCGTACATGTACTACCATGGGAATTTTACAGTTGACTACAGCCAGAGTGTACTGTAATGAAGTACTTCAGGACTGGCATGATTCCTGCTGGTGTTCTAACAAGGAGGTCAATACACTTTTTTTTTTGGTCCGCGGGAATCAAGGGTATACTGTAGCATAATGGTGATATATTGACGTTCCTGGCGTAGTTCTGTCGGTACTGGTATGATACTGCTGTGAACGATAATGAAACTTGATTTAACCAATTCCCTTCATCACATCGCATCGTGTTGTTCCTTTATTTTTCACTGTACTCCACACGCTGACTCAAGGCAGCGGATATAATTTATGTTAACCAATTGAAGTCCGGCTGTATACTATGCATAATTTGGCTATACAGCTGAGGATGGGGGCGAAATACTGTAGGCTATTTTATTGGGGATTGGCAAGGGGAAATCCCTTCATGGCAGTAAACCTGTACAGGCCCCAGTGCATTCAGATTCAGTATACCTTATGAACTCGTAACAAGGATTTCCAATATCTTTGAGCAACCACTCGGATGGAGTACGGCGCTATACCCCCTTTTAACAGTTAATGCCAAGTTTCCTTTTAATTATTACATAATAAAATAAGACGCACTCCTCAACATAATGCACGACGAAATTCATAAGTATCCTGTGACTCTTGAAAAGTGCATATTTATTTGCGTAATATGCACGTTACATAAAGGCATTGGTTATAAATCTTCGCACGGTGTCAAAAGTGACAGCGATATTAATTTTTTTTATTGTACTGTACACGCGGACTATAAAATTTATGTAAAGATCATATACAATTGCAAAGCGGTTCAAATGCAGCCTTGAAGAATTGATTAAACATTAGTTCGGAATGTGCAGGAATCAATGTATAATTACATTCTTTTGTGATTCAATCCCATCGCTATGATTTCGGTTCCGAATACAAAACCCTTTTGTTGCCCGAGTTTCGCAAACACTGTTTCCCAGTAAACTAATGATGAACCGGTAGCGTTTATTGCCTAGCGTATATATGCATTATTTGTCATAATGCGATCGACTGCCAAGTGCACAAGTGACAGACAATATAATTTCATGCCATAAATGAGATTTGCTGAATAACAACTCTTACAAAAAAAATATACAAAATGGTACGAATTCTAGAGGAAACAAACACTGAGGGTATTAGAGTACCTGTAAAGGCGAGTCTCTGCACAATCAGCAACGAACAAAGCTGAGGGTGACGTGCAACAACAACAACAACATCCTGTACCTGTTGACAACCGTGATTGTGGATAGGCTATTGTGCGTGATTGATTCTTGTAACGCTTCCGCCTGCATCAGCTACTCTGAACAGGCTCTGATGCTCGTGTGGCAGCATCAAGTGCCATGTACAGAGCTAATGCCAAATTAACCAGGTGATTTCGGGTTGAGACCTCCGGTGCTTCTGTAAATTATTATGCGGCACTCACAGCCACTCAATAACGCGCGATTCAAGCGCCCAGAAATAAAAAGTTCCGGAGAAATCTGTGGTATGTCGATAATTATGAAGTATGTTTTCAATTTCAATTTTGCATCATCGAACTTTCTAATCAGACTACTCGTAATTAGCAGTTACCGTAAGTCACCTAATACCAATCCACAAAAAATACGAGTCGAAAAATCTGAGACCAGCTCTATATAGACCACCGACCGTCGTAATTTGTCGCCGGCTAAAAAAGGAAATGTCACCACCAAACATTTCTCCGGGTGCAGAAGCAACGATCAATTCGATCCGCTGTCAAGTGTCTCCAGACGTCGACGTAGGCTCTTTTCCTCTCCTGGGAGAAAGAAATTAGACAAGAAGCCATATGGTCCCCGTCATTAGACCTTGTCAGGTTTTCTCCCCGGCAAATCACTCCGGCAGACCAAATAATTCACGAGCCGTGGGTGTGAACGGCACCTTTACTGCGTCATTCGCCCAACAGACGATATCAACTGGTGGCCAATCAGGCTCAATATTCTTCCCAAAGTGGGCGAAGGAACCCAAACTCCCCATGGTCCCAGGCACTAATCGACCGACGGTGATACTGGCAGGTTACAAAATTATGAATTCCGTCACAATGGAAATGCAAGCTGTCATAGCTAATGTCGGTCAATTCGCTAATTTGTGCCAAGTTCCAATCACCATGCTGCCCGCTGTCCAACCCACTTTTCCAATCACGTGGTGTGTCATTGCACACCAAAGTTTCATATCCGGCATTATCGCTGCCTGCATTTTCCCCTTGCACATACATGATCGATGTCGCTTCCTGGTACTCTCCCAATCTCGGCTCTTCAGCAAATGAGAAGCAGATTGACACCTCTAATGTACCTAGGGTACATGTTGCCAAATGGTCACATCTTTATGCAGTCGCCAGATGCGCACTGATTCTGCTTTTCTGACAACTAATATTTCTGAAACCTTAGAAGTAAGTCAAGGATAACCGAATTCTCCATTTTTTTTAAACATCTTTCTTTCAAAAGGTTCGTTCCAACCAAAACATATGTCACGATAAAACCAAGGACATGGATATGGCTGCGGGCCAGTGTGTTGTTTCCGCAAAATACAGGAGATCGATTCGTGGTGCAGCCACATTATGAATATAAACATTTAGATATTTTTGCGAGTAACTTCGCAACATCAGTCCTCACATCCAAATTGAGACAGAGAAAAAACTACTTTCTCTCAACCCCTACAATTCGTCACTCCCACTCGCGCCTGCAGGAGGAATTTCCCCACAAAATTATAATAACAAGAGAGAAGGGAAAATGAAAGCTGTCACCAGGGCTTGCCGGGTCGGACAAAAGAAATTCTGGCAACAAGGCTGAGAGAAGCTGCCACTAGGAATGGCCAAGTGGCTTGTAAACATTGGTGCGTTGGCGAGAAATCGAGCTCCCTAGCAACCCACGCGAAAATCGGAGAAGAGACTCGTTCCCTTGGAAAGGCGTATACTACGATGTTATTATTTTGTGTCAGTCTATAGCTTGGTATAGTAAACTGTTATGGACCAAATTCCAAAACTTTGCGCATTAAACGCACACATTTCTCCAGTTAATAATAATTCCTCCTGCAATTCTCCAACACTAATCTATGCTTACAAGGAGTTGAATCCCCGAGTAACATACCCCCCAAAATCCGCACCTTCTGGCCAGACTGCTGATGAGGCGCAAGTGCCAAGAAGCGACAATAACATCCTCTCCAGTGGACCTTTGATCCCCAATAGTTTCATCCCTGATTCCACCATCCCCACGGCCGTTCTCAAACTTCCCATGAAGCCACTTGGCAAAGTCAGAAAATCCTTCCCAGGACCGTGCATAAAAATTTAATAAATATCCTCAGGGCCTAGGTCTCTCTTTCCTTATATACCCTCAAATATTCTGCAAAGGTGGACCGCAACCCCATTGATCTCCAGGGGGAAATATGTGCCCTGGGCCATCCTATTCCTCATCTGGACGGGGACAGCAAAAGCGTGACCCAAGGCCAGTTTGCATCGCATCTGTGTTTGTCCACGGTTGGTTTCCAGGAAGAGGAGGAGGGAAAAAAAAAACCTCTCTGGAAAAACCACCCCCACTCTTTTCCACTCTATCCAACCCGACTAACCTTCGCAGCTGGGCATTGATCGCCAAACATCACTGCCACAAGCGCCGCCACTACGGCCCCGGACACAACTAGAGGACCACCCCTGTCTTTGCACTGATTTGACCCCGGGTCATCCCGGGGCTCATGACTATGCTAACAGCCCCCGGGTGTAGCCGAGTCACGGGATCGCTAGGGAAACATGCCAAACAAAAGGCTTAGCACTGGCACAGTGCATCTCTATTATCCTAGAGCTAGTGGATAAGCATGGAGGAAATGGCTGCTTATTGGCAATTATATGCTTGCAATTGGAAGGAAAATTTTGGCCGGGACAATCCAACAGGGCCACAAATTGACCTGATTTCACAGCTTTGACTGAAAAAAAGTGACCCAGGAACGTAGGTTTTTTTCCAGCCAAAGAATCGGTAGAATGGCTAACAAAATCTCATCCTACAAGATTACATACACTAATGGTCTTGGGTAATGACACTGTACCGACATTTTTCCAACTTTAATTACCGGTAATAAATTGCCACTCGCTATCCAGCTCCTATGCATCAAGTGCTGACCGTGTAACCGAGTCGTTGAATAACAATGTTAAACATAAACGTACTCACTGCTGCTGAATTACACTCCATGAGCAAACCCTCATCATGCAAAGTACAAGTGCTTCTCGCTCTATTAAATGCCAGTAATACTTAAAAGCCGTAAGTCTAAAATAATCAGCGTGGTAAATCCCGGAGCCCCCGGAGTACTTTGCTGTTGCAGGTAACATAAAAGCGCTCACATGGCCACTTTATATGTTCAACAACTGGTTAAGCTGATAAAGCAAGAAATGGTACATTTTGGCATGATTCGTGGGAAACGGTCATGCGGAAATGGCTGACAAAAACTAATCTAAACGAATCCAGAGGCACTCATCCACTAGCGTATATTTTTTGCCGCACATATCTGACACCAATCCACATATCTGATCCAGCCTGTCGTACAGTACCTTTCATTTTACCGACAACTCTATAGCCGCATCTATCTTTCAGGTGGTGTCTATAAAGTGAAATGACACGATGATGTGTCTCGAAATGACGTTCGTTTGGGAAAAAATGCCTTCTGCTCTAGTAGGGACACGATTACCGATTCATTTACATAGAATGTTTCAGTTACCGCAGTCATATTAACACTAGATTTCACATAGCAATTAAAAACACCGGTCAGTTATTAGTGCAGCAAGCAGGAAAATTGCAACTTGCCACAATTCCACCACAAACATCCCTTATTGACAATTCTGAGTGGAGAGTGGATAGGATACCAAGTGGTACAGGCGGGTACAGGTATATACTTGCATAATTCCCACCTTGATGCATTCTGACGAAATCCCTTTTCTTTAGTAAATGCAAAATAATGCAACGAATAAGTTATCATACACCAGCCTAGACAATATGCATGCTTTTCACCCATTAAAGTCGATATTTGCCGAGAACCTTTTGCTATCGTACATTAATATACGTCATATAAAAAGAAATGTGATTTTCAGTGTGTACTACAATTTTTGCATTACCTATGTACAGTACCTGTTGATAAACATTATATGATGCAAAATCATTTTGACTTTGCAGTCATTCCATTTGTGGACGAAGAAAGGAATTAATTCCTCGAAAAGTGTTCAATTCTCCCCAATTTTGCACCACTACCAAAATTTTTCAGATGTAACAACGTTGCTTCAACAATTACGCTATAATTACAGTACATGGAAAAATCATCTTAATTATAATCCACCTACTTTCGCAATTTATACCTTTTCAATTCATTCTGGCATTTTCAAAATGCAAATTTGAATGTGACGAAACTGGTATAACACTGCTGCACATTATCATTAACATGGCTACCCCTACTAAAATAGGACGCATTGGTTTCATTTACACAGCATCCTCGACCAATGCCACAAAAAAAAGCTATTACGAGCACAAGAACCTATTAGGCTATATCTAGATCGTATAGTGAAGGGGGCAACCTGCCCGGAGGCATAAGGCTGGCATCATTCTACCTGAAACAAGCCCCGGGCAGTGGGAACCTCCAGGCCCCCTCAAGATTGGAGTGCAAGTCCGCGCCCTTTCGTCTTCCTTCCTGGCTGCTGCTCCCCCCATCCCGCAAAACCGAGTCCCTTTCCCTTCGCGTGCGACTTCCCTCTCTCCCCCAGCCACGGCGGCCTTAACTCAATCAAAACCGGCAGTGGAAGGCAATTTTCCATCATCGGCGGAGAAGGTAGGAACACTGCCTGCCTCCAGCCCTCACAGGCCCATCCCAGCCTCTTCAACTCACTCGGCTGCCAAAGAATTTCTACAGCACCTTCCCCCCCACTCGCTTTACTAAATTTTCACACAAAGGGACGTACACTGCTGAGTGGAAGAAAACCGATGGCCCTCTACTTTTTCGACGAGGCAATGAACTGAACAAAAGCGACATGCACTAGGTGCCACCCACTTTTTTTTTCTTCATGACCCACTCCCACACTGCCAATTAGGTAGAAACATTGGAGATTAAATCTGTATTAATTGACTTGCCCACTGGCTGACACCCCATTAATTTCTGCAGTTTGCACGCTATTATTGCGCCATGGAGGAAATCTGCAATTCCTTGCCTTTACAGTACGGGAACATGATCATGTGATACATTGGCTGGGTATGCATTACTCCAGCTCAACATTTGCTTTCATTGCAAGAAATCAACGTAACTGAAACCACCTTCCACAACCGGGTTTTTTTTTTAAAGTAAAAGTAAAATAAAAAATCACTCGCAGTAACAATGAGTAAGCATGCTTTGGTAGCGGATAAAATCGATATGTCCTTTCACATTTATCACACTACATTATTGTGCCTCTCAGAAAAGCCCGCAGTACAAATAGCATAAACACACCACTGATCGGCAATCTTGATCGGCATGCTTGTTCAGTGACCATTTTCCCCTTTGAGCATGCTTTCCAAACTGGAAACATTTTGTGACAACAGGGTGCCAACAAAATAATTACGTCATGGCATCTTGCTCCTCGCATTACAAGCAACTCTACATCCTGACCACTAGCTAACCAATCCGCCTCTCCTGTCCACCACATCGCATAACTGCAAGGGGCAAAACATCCCTCCCAGTATCCGGCAACACCGCCCCATTTTTCCTCTCTTACCCAACATCCCCCTGGCCCTATATACACGCAGCTTCTTNCCTTTTCCCCCCCCCTCCCCATCTCCTCCCCCAAGTCTCCTCCTTTCCCTTCCATCTCCATAGTCTCCAGCTGCGAAAATAAGCAGAGCATCGGAAAGGCGGCGAATGCGGAATCGAAGATCGATCCCTGGACCCGGGGCTTGAAAAGGTGGCAACCTTGGCGTCCCACTGCCGCCGTCCAAAGCGCCTTGGGCGTCTTCCACTAAGTGCTACAGGCCTTGTTCGGAGAAGGAGAGATTGTGGCCCAAAGCTACTGGATAGGACCGAGGTGGGAGGTGGCGGTAAATGAAGAGATATGCGCCCCCCTCCATTCCTCCGACCACCCCAGCCCTCCGACCACCCCAACCAGACCCAAAGACCAACGAACCTAAGCTCCTCAAAGGCTTCTCAATGGAAACAAAAATTAAATCCTCTTTGGAAGCCGACGCCGGTTATACAGTACGGAACAAACGTCTCTATATATATACAGGGTCGCGTGGATTGAATGTCTTCCGGAAGGTCATCAAATCGTGTCCCTCACATGTGACACATGACTGGACAGAGTGGTCCAACAACTGCTTACAAATGTAGCAATTCAACCATTTTTGTGGGTCGAAAAATGGTCGACGGCTGATCTCGCATGTGTCAAAATTACATCGAAATACCGGACACAAATCGATGTTTTTAGCCACTGATGTTTTTAAGAGCCACAATTTCGCGTCCGATTGTAGATGGAGGTGGGACAAGTATAGAATTTGTGGACGCAATGTTTAGTCTAGTCACGAACCTTGTTCCACCTCCCTCTATGCCTGTACGAGTGGATTTTCCCAACTGAAATTTTGGCTCCTAAAATACATCCACGGGCCTCAGCAATGACCGCATTAGATGGCTAAACATCGATTTACTACGGAGATTTGTCCCCCATGCCCGTATTTACGAGATCCAATAGACGTGGCCATTGCTTTTTTCAGCCCACGAGTGAAAATGTGGCTATTTTTAAATGCGACAAGTAACTGGTTACTGGAAACCAGCTAAATGTGCCTTAATTTTGAAGCAATGTTCCTTCCTTGTTGGACCATCCTATAGAATACTTGCAACATACATGGCGAAAATCGTGGGTGATATTTTCGTCCCACTGCTAGTTACTGCTAACTTATATCACTGATAAGTTAGCAATAACTAGCAGTTGGACCAAAATTCGACCGATGGCTTTTTCAAAAGTAGAGTACCAGACGTGATATGTGCATAAATATGGCTATAGAGAGGGCTATGTCCCCAGTTCAAGCTGGGGAGGAATTGAAAATGTTACCCAGATATAATCAAGGACCTCCAGTTGATTCCAGCGGAATGCTGGAGTAAACAGCTTCCCCTACCCTCCCATCTTTGAACTGGAGACTAGGATATAATACTCTTCCCTTCAACTGGCCGTGCTCATCCTCCCCCTACTTTGCAGTCCATTAAGTTCCCAGGTTTTGCCATTGTTATCACCAACACGCCCCCGAGCTTCCAAA
Organism: Catajapyx aquilonaris; assembly: GCA_000934665.2. Taxonomy (NCBI): domain Eukaryota; kingdom Metazoa; phylum Arthropoda; class Diplura; order Dicellurata; family Japygidae; genus Catajapyx; species Catajapyx aquilonaris. The sequence goes on along the minus strand of KZ538057.1, from coordinate 85,620 downwards.
GCAGCTAGAACAGATGGTCTGGTTGCTCCAGGCATTCTGACGAGACCAATTGGCTAGGCTACAGCACCGATTTAATGAAACATGACTCCTGCGGTTCCAAAAACTTCCCAAATTTTTTTTCGCAAAAAAAAGGGGGGGGTCGTAAGCCCAGCGATTACCAGAGTCCAGTTCTCACATGACATCATGTCACACGTCTGCCCCTGATGTAATCGCATTAATATGTAGATGATCAGAAGATGGGAAGGCGGTAATGGGTAGATGTGCAAATTTTAAAGCAATCGCCCCCTCCCTCCCGCCCCCTAAGCGCCTGGACCCAGGGCCGGTTGGAAAATTTGCATGCTACAATAACAAAAGCCTTGTCCGGTGTCATGCAGGGGAAAAGGGGGAAGGGGGGGGGGAGTATTAGGGGGAGGCTATACGTCATAAACCGCCAATATTCACTCTAATCGCCTGTTATTGCAGGAAATCAACGTAATTTGTGCCTATAAATCCGTCGTTTCAAACAGAGGGTGGGCCCCCTATGGATGCTTCGAATTTTAACATTTTATATGATAAAGCAGTGGGGAGGCTGGTCCCTTATCCTGCACAGGATTTTATGGGTCGCCTCCCCAGACCGGCATTCTATCCTTGAGGTCACCAACAATAGATATCTCTGCACCTTCTCAAACGTTTGTACCGCAGATAATGGAGAGTTACTACTGTTCAAGTCGCTCAAAATAACCTGTCCCTAACCACTTTACTTCCTACACATCTTACTGCACATGCAGAGATGAATCAACACTGCATCATCATTTAGAAATGATTGCATGTTGTCAGCCACCATAATATATCATGACCCTCCTTGATGATGATTAAATTCCAGACATTAGTGTACCTCACCTTCATACGTAATGAATACTGTACAGTACTGTATATCATCATATAGGCAGCACTGACCTTTATATTTTTCTCCCTTAATAAAAATTCACTTTTCCCATGCTTTCCCACAACCACCTGGCTTGCTGACTGGTGTGCTTCATTATAGTAACACACCAGTCAAGACGAGTTCTTGGAAAAGTATAACATAAGCATAGACCCTCTAGTGTATAGTCTCTTGGTGTCCAACAGCTGTTCATGAGACATGTGGCAATGGGATTCCAGAAGCCATTACATTACATAATACAGCTATTTTTAGCGATCATTCTGGTTCAACAACCTGTACTGAAAGAAAGAGCCAAACCAGGGGGCATGCTTAATGTTTGATTAGTAATAGGTTAAATGTTAAAGCCTGTTTTAAACCAGAGCAAGCTAATGGTTGATGCGGGATGATTGAAGCTTGCCTTGAATATGGTCTTCTTGGTCCAAGTTCTGATCAAAGTTACTTGACAAAATTCAAGGATATATGCCTTTTACGATGCCAATGTACAGCACTATCTGCCCAAAATGTCTCCCAGCCATACCTTGGCATTGCAACCATCAGCCCAAGCTAAAATCTAGAGGTTAAAAAAAACCCACAAAGGTGCTGATGGTTGCGTAATGCCAGAATAAATCTGGCAGTCACTTTAACTAGTTTAACAGATAGTACAGTACATCCATTATGGCTCCAAATATAATGCCAGATTCTGAATGATCATTTCAAGCCCAAGCATCTGCCACATGAGATGAACAACATTGGACATCAAGGGGACACCTCATTTAATCAAGCAATAAATGTTGCATGAGCCAACAATGACGGTGTGCACAGACCTGGCAGTGGTCACACCCAAAGCAGACGGAGTATTCCTGTGCACAGTCAAACCGCTCAAGGAGAGCATCGAAGCTGCATGCAAACTGGTGGGCCTGGGCATCCAGCTCCCGAAGAGCGTTGACAACCACACCGCAGTAAGTGGGGTCCCTGGCAGCCTGCCTTTGCTGAGTTTGGTTGAGCGTATCCCACACACTGTGCAAGGAGCAGTGGTTCATCTTCGCCCTCAGCATCTCCTCTCTTTTCTTCTCCGTCAGGCTGGTGTTGCACACCACAGCAGCTGGGACATCGACAGGAAGGCACTGCGGACTCGTGGCATTGGCAGTGGAGCGGGGAGAGGAGGAGGAGGGGAAGGAAGGAGGGGGCAAGTTGGACAAACTGCATTCCTGGTCCTCGCCACCACTCACACTTGCACTGACACTTACACTGTCGTCGTCGTCGTCGTCGGTGCATGGGCTTGGCTTCTTCGGTCCCAGTCCCCGGGGGCAAATGGCAGGGGAGTCGGTAAAGCCGTCGGGCCCCCACTCGGGCAGGGGAAGGAGCACTCCGGGCAGCAACACAGGGCGTTCTTCCTGTGCTTGTGCGGCGGCTCCCATCCACCCCAGCTGGAGAGCGAGGGCAAGGAGGGCCCATGTCATCCATCTGCTGCGTGTCAGTGTCTGCCCCTGTGCTTTCTTCTTCTTCTGGCGGTGGCAGCAGCAGTAGCAGCTCCTCCTCCTTTGCCGCCCCCTGTCCTCCGCCTGCATGGTGCCCCGCTTGGGGAGCGTGTCGGTGCTGCCCCCGGCGGTGCCCCCGGCTCTAGGCCCGGGGCTGGTTCGGGGGCTGCCGAGGGTGCCGGGGGGGCCCACTGCCGCACCATGGCCACCACCAGCGGGCGGGGGAGGCGCAGCTTGGTGGGGCACCGGGGGGGCGGCAGGAGCAGGCAGCGATGACACCGGGGCCAAGAAGGAGGAGAAGGAGAAGGAACGAGCTGGCCCCCTCTTCCTCCTCCCCCTCCTCCACCACCACTTCTACTCCCCCTCCCCTCCTTCCCGACCAGGGGCCAACACCACCAGTCTGCAGCTGATGCAGCCCACACCCTGCTGCTGCCTGCTTGCCCGACCGCACCAGCACCACCACGGAGGGCCGCCCCCGCAGCCTCCTCCTCCTCCGCCCACCACCACCTTCCTCACCCTCCTCACCGTCGTCGTCGTCGTCGTCCTCCTCCTCCTGCTCCTCCTCCTCCTCCTCCTCCCCTGCCCTGTACACTAGTGCCGACGCCGCCAGCGTCCTTGGCATCCTGCGGCCTCAGCAAGGCCCTGCCCCACTGGCCGCCATCTTGGACTCTTGACCACTTTCCAAGGGGGTGCCTCGCCTGCAGACGGTGCTGGCTGGCTGGCTGGCTGGCTGGCTGGCACAGGGGCGGACCAGGTGGCACCACCTCTCTCACGCGGCGCCGCCCGCCCCGGAACCCTCTCTCTTGTACGCAACCTCCCACACACACACACGCCCCTGCCTGGACGATCCATAAACCGAGGGATGAGGGGGGGGAGAGTACCGCCCCCCGCCCCCGTTTGGTCTATCGTCACGTGATGCTGCGCGGGGTACCAGAGACGACGGGGACGGAAATATTGGTGGGAGGGTGGGCCATATGCGCGGCGCCGTTTGGCGCCATTTTGGAGGAAGGGTCGGGTCAAAAACCAAGGTCACAGAGGGCTCAAATGGAAGTCACACGCCTCGATTGACCGAACCAGTGTACTGTTTCAACTGGTTCGGTCAATCGAGGCTCATACTGGAAATGTCGATTATCGCCCTGCAGCGAGCTGAATCGCGGCACTTTGGCGATTTAACGTATCCATAACATGCCCCCCAACGCACTGACCTGGTTGGGGTTGTAGCCGCCGTACCGAAGCAGTACCGATCCGTAATTTTCATACAAAAGTGCAAGTTACCGCAGCAAACCCTCGCACCATTCAAACTTCCCTCTTGGTTCTCAAGGCAACTAAATCAAATATGGCGGCCTTTTCTTTCCATAGTTTTGTGTCATCATCTTTTTCATCCTCACGTGGTTTGTATGAGAAAGATCTGTGGCGCAAGCTGGACAGAAGTGTTCGGACGATTTCCTGCGTTTTCTGAGCGAAACTGGAGAAGGGAAAGGAGGAGCCATGAAGCTGCCCGGCCTGGACAAGATTCCCGACCAGATGGGACACCTCGTCATGAACGAAGACGGATCCGTCGTTTCGGTATTCACACTTGAATTGCTGTTTAGATCAAGGTTTAGATACTGGTAGCTGGTAGCGGCTGAAGTCGAGTTTACAGGCCGTTCGCCGAATTAATTAGGAATCTTTACCTAGCAACATACGATTCGGCCTGAGAGACAACAATGTTCCCATCTGCATTCTGCTTCAGCTTGAGGAATTAATTCCGGGGTCCCTGGTCACTCCCCCAACTGCAAACCCAGTAGCAAAACAACGATTCAAAGGGTCAAGCCACAGGTACTGTTTCCTAATTGATTCGGCGAATGGCCTGTAAACCCGACATAAGCCCTGGTAGCTAACAGCATTACTCCAGTTGACTCGTACTGCAATGAATAATATTACTGCTTAATAATAATAATAATGATAATAATAATAATAATAATAATAATAATAATAATAATAATAATAATAGACCCGTGCACTCTGGAACACTTGTAGCAAATAATTTTTTTGTGTATTTCTATTTATTGCAATCTAAACAAGTGTAGTACTTACAAGGAAATAATTATGTGGAATGGAGCAGCTGTGATAGACAGGCTTCTCTGCATTCATTGCTGCTCTGCTGCCGTACAATTCATAGTGCGTTCCATTTACCTGGTTGCAGCACATGGCTTATCAAGAAGCAATGAACTAATGAATAGCTTCCAATCATAATAAAATGAGTAAGGAGTAGGATCAGAATGTCAAGGAATGTAACAATCTTCATTGTTTTAATTACACCTTGCAGAAAAATACTGCTTTATGTTTTGATACTTGGAACACGTGCTTGGAATGTGACCAGGACATTACAAAGTTAATGGTTATGATCCTGTAACTCTAATTAGCACTTCAGCGATATTTGTGAGAATCATTCATAACAGTAGTACTTTATTTCAGTCTGGAGGGAGTCTAGAAAATGATGAGAGCAAGGCTGATGTTATATTCCGACTCATTAATCTCAGCTGTAAGAGCAGCATTCTGTTTGATGACACCATTAAGAGGATAACAGGTATGAAATACACCTACAAGTTGTGATTTTATATAGCCAAACCTTAATTATGCTTTCTTATTATCAGTTACTCATGATGACCAATGCTACAGTATATGCTTGACCAATCGCAAGATCCATGTGGTTCACCGAAAGTTTGTACCACAGGAGCCAGTTAATGCTTAACATGTATCAGATTGTCAGGATTGTAAAGGAACTACTTATTTCACTTCATACATTACATTAAAATAATATTCTTCCTAACATTATGATGTAATAAATTCATCATTCCAATAGCACCTGTTTTTCTTGTTCTGGGGAATAAGATTGAAAATGGACATTCAGCAGTAAAAAGTACATATGTTCAGGCACCAGTGGGTACATTGTCTACCGGAAGAACCATTTATTCTTTTGTACATGTTCATCAAAATATCATGAGGAGCATCATAAAATATATTTCAAGCCTTCACAACAAATCACCGGCAACTTATTTGCTACTCTGATACCAAGTTTAGACATGTCACTTCCCAATGACATACTCAACATTTTTTGTGTATGTTTCAATTAGTTGGCATCCAATTGAAATGCAAGATGGCTTGCTGGCCCCAATTTTCATTTACAAGCTGGCATAACCAGGGGAAATTGTTTCGGCTGCTGCTTGCAACATTTATCGCCCCTTCCTCATCCCCCCTATCCAGTCATGTGAGATTACAGGGAATGCAGCAAAGTCATTCTTGCAGTTCTTCATATCATAATCACTGACTGTGCCTTCGATTTGGGACAAGCAATGATGTAAAATTGTAAATGAATGATGAATCAGGTCTCTTGTTCACAAATGCAGAAGGCACAATACTGTTTCAATAATGTGAGGTAATTATGTGGGTTGCAATAGAAAACATGACCAATAGCCTCTTGCGTACTCTAAATCCTTTCAAGATGAGAAATTATTATTAACTTCGGCAAGTGTAGTAATATTGTTCCAACATGAACATTGACATAAGCAATAAGCATGTCAGCTACAAGAATCTGGAAATCACTGGAGCAACACATTTCTCCCCTGATTACTATTATAGGATGAGAAACATTGCAAGAGTAGCACAAAAAAATATTTGTTCGTTGTAACTAGATTACTATAACTTGAACCTTTACTGCAATAAACAGGATACCAGGCTAGTCGCTGACTCCGTGACCTACTCATATGGAAGAATGAGAAATCCAGTTTGTGGTCAACACTTTCAGAACGGTGTAAAACTGTACCTGGTCAATAGGAACTTTATCACTGATGGACATAATTAGGCACAGTATGACTAATGGAGTACTAATCTTGCTTCCTCCTTAAAGGCAAGTCTCTAACATCAACACTCAACAGTGACCATGAGATAAGTATAGTCCACCAAAGCTCGCTTTGCTTTTGAAGTTTTTCCAATCCCCATCTCCATACCTGGCAATACCAGGTGGGCTGGAAAACCCCAGGAAGCCACACAAAATTAGCTTGGGCTAATTTTTCAATATCATTAATATAATAGCATAGCATATATCAAGACAATATCATTGTGCACCCTCACTTGTCACTGTCAGTAGCTCCTCTTTTAATTATTGGTACAGCATAGCAACTTTAATAAATCACTTTAACAAAGTTATATGAACATCTTGTTGTCTTCAAAATAGCATATTTTAAGTAAATGTCTGACATTTTAGAAAGGAATGCAAGTTTATCTGCAAAAATAACTTCCATTTTCCACTGTAGAAAAGATGTTCTTTTATCTGTTGCGGACAGTGCAAGCAACATCATATGGTGGGGGGGCTGAAGGATCTGATGGCCCATCTGCTCCTGTGTATTGTGGAAGAGGTTTCCACATGGTCCAAAACACAGATGCTCCACTTCCAGAGTCTTCAATAGGGCTCCCTCCACATGACTGCAGCTTGTAGCCCATAAGTTCCAGAGCATTGAGGAGGACTGCAGTGGGATACACCTTGAACTCCCCTTCAAACACAGTTCGCAGAATCTGACGAGAGTGTATTCTCCATCCACGCATGTACTTAATGAGAATCTCTGTCTCTGCCTCGTTCAAACCTTCAACAATTTGTTTACAGTCAGAGCTGACAAGGCTGGGACGATATTTCCTCTCAATCACAACGTATGGCATGGTGCAGAATCTGAAAAATTATTGCAACCTGTTTATATTGTTCATTCTTTCACTGAAACTATACCTGATACTTGCATTAGACAACCCATAACAAGCTAGAGCACTGTAAAAGTTAACTGGAATAGCATATGGGGCCTTACAGAGGAAGTGAGAGGCAGAAGTTCCTGCTATAACCAATCATGAGAAGATTTCAAGTCATATCTGTAAAATCTAAGAAAGTACGGATATTTGGACATAAATTATTACTGCCAAGCAACTTGCACCTCCACCTGCAATTGGTTGTACCAGTAACTTTACGCCCACATTACCACTTAAATCATGGTCTACATACTCCATAGAATGGCAGCAAGTCTAAAAGGGAGATGATAACAGAAAGGAGGAAGGAGTCGGACAAACCTACAAATCCCTGGAACACTAGACTACGCCCTCAGCCTCAGGATTGCTTAAAAATAATGTTCAAAGTGAATATAATTGCAATTTCCCTCTCATGAAATTAAGTTTCCCTCACAACACTGCATTTCCTTCACTGCATATATTGCTATAATGACCCCTGGTAACTCATGTCCTCTGCTTTTGCATCAGCTGAAACAAAAATGGGCCCTGATATAATCTTCAAAATATTTTTGTGATTCAGGAAGATGCCAGGGTGGGGAATCCAAGCTAATTAAAGTAGTAATTAAAAGTTGGAATGAAGTTGCAAAATCACATATGGCCGAGAGACTTCGTGACAAGTCATTGATCAAATCAGTCCTACATGTTCCTAGTACCTATTTCTTTTCACCCATAACATTCCTCCAGTAAAACTGTTGGATGAGACATTTCTCATGAGTCATTTTTATTATCAGAACCAGCACTAATCTTTGCAATGCATGTATGAAGACCAATCTTACTCTGATGCAAAGGGGTACCAAATGGGTGACCTGTCTCTCAAGCTCTGATGTTGCCCCACAGTCCCTTCAATTATCTGTAGTTGCATTAGCTTCTGCATCAATTTAAATTCAAGTTGATATTGTTTTTGCATGTCACATACTTAAATAAATTCATTCGGCACATTCATTCAAGATATGTGATCATATTGGTGCTTCCCTGTTTCAAATAATCAAAATATACCTTTCAAAACATTACAAATGTACATTACTTAACCATTCATATTTATCCGACTGTCCATCACAAAACTTTCGTTTCCAAACTACAATACCTACGTGACACCTACCCTGGATATATACTTGCAAAAACGAGCTCCAGCTGGCTTCGACGATGTCTCCTGCACGTCTCTATCGGCTCGGACAAGTCAACAGCTGACGTGATATTATCGTACGGACACCGCTCGCTATTTGTCGTATAATCACTTTGCTGAGTACATAGTAGGTGGCAGCAGTGTACACACCCTTTTGTCAGAGGAGGGAGAATTTAATCAGAGCAAGGGATTATGTGGGCTGGTCATAGAACCAATGACAGATTCTTGAGTCATCCGCTCACGGGAGAGGAGGAGGAGGAAGTGTGTAACATAAGAAAGGGCAAAGAGTAAGGCAGCAAAACCTGTGTGCAAATAAAATATTTCGGGCTTATATCAACTTTTATTGTCACCTACACAAGCAGGATTGATCAAACCACAATGCGAAATAGCCTGATGTTAACATGTAGGTAGAGTTTGATTCAGCTTATTTGGCCGACTTTGGCACATACACCTTGCAACATAATGGCAGTAGGAATAAATATATATAGCTCGTTAAAAAAACACACACACACATCTGCCTCATTTCCAGAACATACCGGAGCTCAAATAGTTCAGAGAATGGTGAAATTGTATACCTAAGCATGGTAATACCAAGAGCTTGGTAATACTGTCAATAGAGTAAATCCTACCCGGAAATATTATTATTCTCATTCACATTTCAAACTGATTTTGCACCATAAAAAGTGCCTATAGTAATATTATGCTGCTTGCGCATTACTGAAATCACCCTGTCCTGGAGGAGCCTTAAAAAAAGTCCAGTTCAGCAATGATCCCCCTCCCCCATGGCCATAGCTACTGCCCTCGCAGGTCTGAAGCTTGTAGCCCAAGTCCTCTATTGCATTAAAGGTAACAGATAATCAACAACTACTATCAGCATGGCCTAGCTAAACAGCCCACACTGTGAATTTGAGCAAACCAAATTGAACAATGACACTACGAATTGTCAATTAATTTTAATGCGAAGAAATTGAAGTGAGTAGTGCCCATATTTTTGAATTACATAGGTCCAATGTTGAGAGGATCCAATGCCTCCTACACAAATACTATCCTCATTGCAGAATTACTTAGATCATAGGCTGAAAGAGTACAAGTATACTGCAGACACGTGGAAGTTGTGATGATGCAGGAGATATCCACAGATCCTATGGCTTAAATATGAACTCGTCCTAACACATCCATGCATGGGAAAAAAAAACTTGTGTATTAAGAGGGAAAATGGGAATTAATAGGAAAAATCAATATGTTGGTCGCTTCTTCTTGGGTCGAGAGCAGGAAGAACCTTTTTCTGTCTGCACTAGCATAAAATAGGACAGGAAGCAAAACCTGTCTGCAAAACCATTTTGGAGTTGTATCAGCATTTATTGTCACCTGTATACAAGCAAGCTCATTTGTTAATAAAGTGATCAAAACACATTGCAAAATAGCCTGATGTTGATAAAAATTAATAGAGTTTGATTCAGCTTATAAACTGTGGCACATAGCCTACATTATGTACATCTTGTAACGTAATGGCAGAATGAATGAATATCGAGTTTGATAAAAAGTACCAAGAAATTATTATTCCAATTCACATTTCAAACTGCTTTTGTGGCAGCTGCACTATTAATAACTAAGCTTTCTTATAAAAAGTCCAATTCATCAATGATCCCTCTTGGCCATAGCTACTTCCCTGGCTGGTCTGAAGTGTGTAGCCCAAGCTCTCCATTGCATTGAAAAAAAAAGCAAAGAAAGTGTCAAAAAAAAAAAGCCGGGCCCACAGCTGGGTCTTTCTCCCACTGGCCGGCAACAAATCGTGGAATTTCTATGTCGGCCCGAATGGTCCAAGAAGCGGGTGAAGTGTCCAACTGTCGCGGACGTAGGCTGTGGGCTGTGTGGGTGTGGGAAGATTCATCGGGGAGAGGACAGGACGTGGCCATGTGATGCAATAAGCAGGAGGTCGGATTGGATGTGGAGGGAGAGAAGGGAATCCCCGAGGGAGCCCTTGGAGGGAGCTAAACTGTATGAATTCTTCTGAATACTTAACAGTGGCTACAATGAGATATGTACCCTAGTCTACTATAACACGACGGTTGTAACAACATTATGGAAAAGGGCAAAAATCACTGACTGCCTTACACAAATCCGTTAAAAATTCAGACCTCTAAATGCAACATTTTTCCGATTTTTCCCATTGACGTGGCTTAAAATCCGTCAAATTTAGCGGAAATGTCTGATTGCACTAAAACCGATAAAACCAACTTATAAGTTCATGCTGTGTCTGATCTTACAATTAGTATGGTCAAGAGCTCTTGGTACCCAATATGATGTGCACACCTGTGCTGTTGCAACATCAAATAGGTGCCGCTGATGAGTGCCTTCATTTTAATCCTGAAATTTTTATAGCTGATGCCTTATCCATGTCTCTATGCCGACATCGCACTTTCACCACATCTTTCAACATGTGAGTGCCACTTGAATTTTGTGTAGTGTCTAAGCTTTGCGAAACATTTACATGGGGGAATGTCAAGTAATAAAATGTCTTTACAATTATTTACACTGTCTGAATTCAGCAAGACCTTGTTCATTACAATTTGTTTGGTTTATTAGAGTGCATTCACAGTATTTTAAAAAATATATACAGTAGTAAGTAAAGGAGTGACTCTGCTATGAACAGACAATAGCGTAGATGTGTGCACAATGAAAAATATTTATTCGATCTGGTCATTGATATGCACATTCATGGCACAGCTACTACAATATATTTCATTACTCATACTGGTACAGTACTTGAAGAAGGCACATGTAACTCACTGTATGGAGAATGACCTTGGCACACACGTCTGCAGAAAAATCCAATTTGCATTGCTGACTGAGTAAAAGTTGATTGCAGTGTTAGGAACCCATTCTGGCCATGGTCCACATTGGGCACCCAACCTCAGTGTCGTAGGTGAATCCAACGACACGGAAACCAAAGTGCTTTTCCAGGAAGGTCAAGCAGCTGACTGGGGTCAGGTTGACCATAATTGCATCAATCTGTTGCCGTCTTTGCTCCACTTCCATCACCTTCTTCAATTTCTCCACATCTCGTGGGGGCAATCCAAACACGGATGAATTATTTAGCCCCAACACTCCTTTCACCACGACAAAAGGCATGTTGTGAAGCAGGTGATATCACCTCAACTGGAGAAAACCAGAAATTCTGCTTACAATATGAAGCAACACTTACATCACCCAGCATGTAATGTTATAGGCTAAAACTGGTTTTCAAGACTGATGAAAGGTGCAATCTGCTGGTACTGTACCAATGCCACATACCAAGAGCTAGCACATACTTATGGTATAGAGTAACTGTATTGTATAATAACTAATCAAGTATGGTACAGTAACATTGATACAAGTAGAAAAGTGTCAATTACAGTCATGTGCATTGTGTGTATTCTGTCTGGTCTCAATGTTACACAAGAAGCCACTGTTAAATACATACTTGTAGCATCACATGAAACATTAATGCATCTGACCTGAACTTTCCACCAAGTCAGGAATTAAAACCAGCTCAGGACAGGCTAGTGTTGGACTCTGCAGCAGGGGTGTGCTTACTCAGAGGTAGTACCACTAGCTGAGACAAATACCACCAAGATATTGCCTCACTTTTTATTTCTCTTGAACCACCCATATACCAGTTGTACTTTTTACATTTTATCAAGAAGATTACAAGCAATCTAGAGAAGTCATAAAAGTGATTGTGACTGTCATCAACCAGTCACTCTGCCAATGTGTACAGTACACAAGAGCTATATGAAAATGATATTCACTTCTTTTAACACAATAGTCCAGCCATTACTCTGAATTCATTTTTTAAATATCACAAACAGGCTGGTTGCATTAACAGTGTAAGCCCACAGTATTAAAGTGGTTAATCTCATATTATTCACATAGGAGTGATGAATCACAGTTTACCATCATTTTCGCAACCCAGCCTTAATGTTACAATTATTTCAAGAATGTCTTCATACCAAAGGCTAACTTGTGTGGCATTCACTTCTTGCTGACAGTACGGCTGCAGCTCCAAGCCCCTTCAACATTATTCGAAGAAGTACTACGAAGTTTCAGGCAAGCTACACTTGTAACCAGCCTAGCAGGTGATTTCATTGAATTATTCATAGCATATGTACAATCCTTTGCCAGCAGATCTCGAAACATGCACAGATGTTTCCTACCCAAGATGTCGATTTCAGATTAATTATGAAGGGCAGATTGCCTAAGGGAATCATAAAAAGGGAGGGACTCACTGGAAACCTTTGACTTCCAGTTCAGTGAAGCCAGCAGTGACTTTTTAGTAACTTCTCAGTTGTAACTTCTAGAACTTGAAAATCCTAGATTGAAAATGTCATAAATTATGTTTTCCATACCTGTACCAGTTCCCACTCTTTTGATATTAATGTGCAGGTCTAGTACCTTTTAGCTGATGCGTTTATTGCCTTGAACCACTCTATGAAGAGAATAAAACACCCAGTTCACAACATCATATTTACTGTCATAAGCCTACCTACCATACATCAGTCTCATGACTCTAATGCAACAAACTTGTAAAAATGGCTAAATTCTGTGCTCTTCAGGCATGAAACATAGTGATCAAGTGAGGCAATATAACAGTCATTAGAATCTTCATAGTAAGCTAAGCAAAAACAGTAATGTCATGTGTATATATGTGGATAAATACTTTTGTGTATGTGTAACATGTGTTGATTATTTGTCTGTTCATCAATGGAGGGCACGAACGGACTGCACTACTTGTAAATTGGCACCCACGTTGTACCATGTTATTTAGAACACAGGTCGCCGCCCTTTGACATCCTCCACCTTGTCCAATCCAGGTCTTCTCTCCAGTACCATTTTGGCCACCTCCACATGCCCTTGGTAAGCAGCTTTATGCAATGGAGTTTCTCCATCTGCATCCTGCACACCAGGGTCTGCACCTAGGTCCATGAGAACTCGAACTACTTCCAAGTGCCCTGCATGAGCGGCTCTATGTAGGGGAGTGGCTTTGCCATGAGGAGTGGTTGCATTAGGGCAGGCTCCAGCAGACAGTAGGGCAGTGCATACATCCAGTCGACCATGCCTAGAGGCGTAGTGGAGTGCTGTGTAGCCTGATGCATCAAGGGAATTTGGATCCACTCCCTTTGACAGCATGGAAGTGATTCGAGTCACGTCTCCTTCAAGGGCTGCAGGGATCAGGTGGATTTCAAAATATTGTTAGGTTTAATAATAATAATCACATATTGAAATGGATCTAAAATACATGATCAGTTACTTTTACATTGCACTTTGTCAAACTCCTGCATGGCAAAAATGAGAACTGTAAGCCTCAAAAGCAGTAGTCCAATGCAGTGGCCAATCACAACTTTAAAATTGCCTCACCAGCAGACCAAATTCCTCGCTCAAAATCCAGCTCATCCAGTGTCTGGTGGACAGAAGGAACACTAAACCCTTTCCCATGGCAGCCACAGTTCTCATGTCCTCCCATCAACCAATTCACTTTAACACTGGAGCGAGCTCGCTTTGTACTGAGCACTTGCGGCACAGTCAAGAAGAATACCTGGAAATGAAATGAAGGTATATTTAAGGACGTCATGAAAGAGAAATGATACTTTGGACAATGAAAGAGTACAGTACAGTGCACTTGCAATTCTGTGCATGAAGCAGGAAGCCTCATTGCAATTAAATTAATAAAAAAGCCCTCCTTTTACATACTCTATGTAGAGGTTTGGAAAGAATGGAAGGAAAATAGTGGCACTGCTCAGAAGTTAGTGAGTACAGTATATAACACAACCCCCTTCAACTGAATTTAACAGGTAGGAAAGTAATAATTGAAGAGCTAGGGCATAAGTAATGGTTTCTAGAGAAACCACCTTCTCATTATTGAAGCTTATCCCTTTCTCTGAAACGGCAAAAACAATTTGATTGTATTAAAGTTTGCACAATGCAATGAGATTATTTTTAAATAATTGTCACAGTATATGCCCAAAACATCTTCAATTAGATAACAAGTATGTGCAGCATGTGAGAGACACCACAATGAACAGAGTGGATAAGACACAATGAGAAAGGACAACATCAAGGAATGTACGGGATAAGAGTAGAAGTTAGTTCCCGAGCATGGAACAAATGACAAAGAAGCAGCGTTGCACACAACACACACAACTACACACGATATGAACTCAGGTCTAACCGGTTGGCCAGGGGAGGGACGAACGAGCGAGCGCACAAAGACCACACCCCCTTGAACACACCATCATTCCGGACATTTTTTAAAAACTCTGCATGTTGAGAGAGTAAGAGGGGGAGGGTCATCAGGCAGCAGAGTACACAGCCAGGCAATTTATCTCTGTACACAATATTATTATTATTTTTGATTTGCAGCGTAGACAGCCAGAGTGTGTTCCCACACACAACTCCCTTACTGAAATCCCTGCTGCGAAGGTGGTGTGGGCTCCTCCTTACGATGGAGGGTCCAGATCACCTCTGTAATGTTCCCGTAACTGTCTGCAGCACAGGCGGAGGCAATGACCAGGTATCCCATGCTCTCCAGTTGGTTCAGCAGCAGGACCAATGGGTACCTCTGGAACACTACTGAGTGGCTAGTCTGCTCCCGGGGCCTCCACCCAAGCTTCTCCACCAGCTGACCCTCCAGTGGTGAGGGAAGTCCCTCCACTGTCAGGTAGTGGGACTCACGCACCACCACGTAAGGCATTGCGTATTTTTTCACACGTAAAGGCCCAAAACTTCAATGGACACTGGTTACACAACACCTGGACGGACGAGCAGGTGGGGAGGAGTGGACACAACTGTTGGAGAAGCGCATCAGATGCAATGGCCATGGACACAACCTGGCTTTAGAAGCTACATAGTATATGTTGGGGAAACGTAAGGCAGGTTTCAAGAGCAAATTTTTGGCAAGGCAACAGACAGCCAAATGGATCTAGGCCTCACCTAACATTCAAAAATAGAATCCTAATATTTGCACACCTACCACACTCTAAGTGCTTTCTAATACAGTATGTACAATTTATACAGCCCATTTAACAAGTGCTGTCTACCTGTCAGGTGTCTCAGGGGCTAATATGAAACTAAAATGGCAACCAAAGGGTAGACCTCACTTCACTTGGAGCATGTCCAAAATTCTTTCCTTGAGCTAATCAGTGCTTAAAACAAGCTATTTCTGGGGCGTGTCTTCCCTGCCTTTGAGACATCCTTCACATTAACAACACAGCAACCTGGAGTAGCCCACACTGCATCAAAATCCAAATCGCCTGCACACGGCATTATACCACAATATGCAACGTGCTCTACATCCTACGTGGATGGATAGCAGTCCTACCTGATTTATTTACTTGTCCCTCTGGAGGGTCCAAACGACTTCTCCTTCGCCAGTGGCAGCCACCACCTTGTAACCCATTCCTGCCAGGGCGTTGAGTACCGACACCGGTGAGGCTGCAATAATGCACAGCAAGGTTTATATCCCACCTCCATGCTCATGCTCACACCCATGCACAACACACATGCTCACTCCCACTGCATTCTCACGCCTATACCTTTGACGCACATTCCGTTGAGGACCTCTGTTTCTGCACTCCCTGGAAAGCGTTGCCCCAGCACCTGCACCTCACCCGTAGTCAATCCAAATATCGAACACTCGTTTGAGTACAGGGAGCCCTTCACAACAGCATACGTGGGCATTGTTGCTCGCAGCAGCTCATACGTGCACAATCAGGGGTGGTGGCAGGTTGTGGTGGAAAGTGTGGATGTCGTGAGGGTGAGATAAGAGACAAAGGATGGGAGGGGCTGCGGCAACCAAACAGGCAGGCAGACGCTAGCGACAAAAAAGGAAAAAGACAAGTGTGCTGTGAGCACAAACATAAAATGGTTCTCAAGAAGCCTTCAGTTTCATTAGTTGCATGGTGTAATGATTTGATTTCTTGGAATCTCCTCAAATGTCAAGCAAAAATCTGTTATTTTTGTTCACTAGCTGCAAATTATTGTAGGTACGGTACCAATAGTTGGAAGAAACATCAATGTGTAAATGTAAAAAGTACAGCTGGCACAATTGAGACAAATTTAAAACAGGAGGAAAAAAATTGCTCATCAAGAGTTTGAATGATTGTAAAGCACACAACTCAAAATGCAACCAAACACTGAATAAAATACATCACAAAATGCATGCATTAAAGTAAACTGTGCTGGTCTTGAAAAGTTCAAGTGACATATTAATGATGTGGTGGTAATTTACTTTTTAAAACCCTGGAGTAGTCATATGTGACAGCACGTTAAAGTTTGAGGTCAACATAAAAACCAGCACATGCCACATATTTTTTGCCTTCTTTTTACATCCCATGTTTTAAAAATACCCTGGCTCAGAATACCTACCTGATAAAATTCTTCCTAATTGTCGTCAAGCGGTTCAGGTTCACTGAACTCCTTTCTTAATGTCCAAACACACTGGGAGACTTCTTTGGCAAAATTTGCTCCCCCTGGGCAAGCTGCCTCCACCCTGAAACCCACGACTTCTAGGGCACTCAGCACAACACACGGGTGGTGAGGAAATTCCACTGACAGGGTGTGGGTGTTTAACACCCCCTTGAAGCGTTGAAGCTGATCAACCTCTTTGGCTATGGGAAAAAGGGCAGGGATTCAGAGATATCTAGAATTATACTCTTGAAAAATAGACACTGCCAACACCTCTCCGTACACGAGTTTTATTAATTTTGTTGAGAATGAAAGGAACAAACCCAAAATTTAAATGAAAGCTTGATGAATGTGATGAACCGACAATTGGTGGCAAATATTACATTGTAAATTAAGGAGTTCCTTTCAACAAAACTTCTGAATTAAACTCAGTTTCCATGTTAACAAAGGTGATTAAAATGGCCTTCAACCAAATTTAAGTCAGTGCTAATAAAAGTACTGAGTTAATGGGTGTAAAGTGTCACTTCTTACCTTTGAGACCTGCAACTGACACAAGCCATGGCTTATTCCCAGGATATGGCACAAGATTCCCAGTTACTATTACATAAGGCATGAGGCATGCACCATGCACATCAGCATTCGGTATAAGTCACACTCCTGCAGAAGAAGGTGAAATGTAAAAAAAAAAAAAAAATCAAGGCAGCATTTCCCATAAGTAGTAGCACCAAACGGCCGCAAATGTTTTACGTTTTACGAGGCAAGTTATAAACCAAGTACATCCAACACAGTTCCACAGGACAACTACAAACACATACTATTGATCCCTTTATTAATATTTAATAAACGTGTCCACTCAATAACCAGACAATCAAGTAATGTCGTTTGCAGAGCACATGACCTATTGGAAATCGTAATGTCACAAACACCTAACACCAAAACCAGCACTAGAAATGAAAGACTCAATACTCACACGGACTGCAGCTGGAGGCCTTCCCATCAGAGAGCAACAATGGCACTCCTGCTCGTGACACAATCCAAATCAGCCAATCTCGGTTGTTACTGACATGCATTGCTGTCTTTCAATGGCTTATTTGTATCATGTGACCAGCAGTTGCGACAATGTCATCTAAGGTCAGACAAAAAGGCCTTCAACAGCATAAGGAATGTAATGTGATTCAAGTTTTTTGACAAATAAAAACCAAAAAATTGTACAACAAAAATAACAAAATCTCTTAAGATTTTAATGGCAGGTATTTTAAAATATGTGATACACTGCTTGAGAATTAATCACTCAAAACAAAGGCAGAAAAATGAATATGATTCCAAGTCCTGCTTTTGTCACAGTGTTATGGCTTACCAAAAAAAGTGTCATTCGCATATCCATTACTATCCTACAAGCAAAAACTATATTCACAATTATTATTTAACTTTAAATTTAAAATTACTTGGATTGTGTGGTTCTTTCACAACTAAAGTGGACATGGAATCTCAGATAAGCAAGTTTTAATACATTCAATGTGCATACATATTTCCCTCCCATCCCTCCCAAATTACACTCATGATTTATATACCAATTTCTTGGGTGGGCCACAAAATCCTGCAATGCTCAATTATTATCTTTCAGCAAAATTGTAACTACAGCAATGGGAGTGAGAGCTTTCTGCACATCAATTCTGGTAGAAGTGTAGGAAAAATTATGTCAAACCTCATGTATAAAAAGGAGCAATAATATTTTTCAACTTCAAGGTCTCTCATACATACCCATACCCACCCTTCAAGTTAAGCTTAAATTTAAATATACTTTCTCAATTATAGTAACTGATAACATCAGCAAAATTATTTCTCTGCAGGAACGTCCACCCAACCACATCTCTTGGGATGATAACGCCAGTTGTATTTTCAGAGTACTGAACCAATGATGTCAAAAGGTTTGGCACAATGACTAAATTGTACAGTTCTTAGTAATACAGGCAAGATGACATCTTACTAGTTCAGCCGTTCTATGATTCTAGCTGATGTTAGTGATCGTTATATCACATGTGAGATTCAAATCTAGTTATCCATTGTACAGGTTTCTGACGCTTCATACACTGACACAAGCACCCAAAGTTGAACAGACACAGCCACAATTTTTATCCTCCACAATGAAAGCACCTTCAATGTAACTACAGGACATGTACTACAAATCATAACTTTATCCCAATTCCAACAGTGACACATTATAAACCATGCTGCATGCAAAATGGACACAACATCCAAAAGTGCCCGCCATGTCAGTCCTGTTATAAACAGGCCACACGGAGTGGGACTATAACCTCTGCTAATGATGCCAATTATTTCCATATTGCACTAACTCAATCTCTGTCAAAATTGGCATTGACTGAATAATGCTCATCATTAATATTTTAATTAGATGCAATTTACCGTACTTGTTACATACTCCGGCTCTTACTACAGTAAATGGCAAAGTGTAACAATTTTTAAATTATTTTGTGATAAGGTGGTAGGAGTGGTACAGTGCCGTGCACAATAGCATATAACAAGTGTAAACAACGACTTTGGCGTTACCTGGCAACTGGGCGTGTTCGGACATCGGCATGTGGAGAGTGCTTAGCGTTCTTTCTGTCGTTGCCACTGTTTACAGGTAGCGATTGATGCTGGGCGACCTATAGAGAAGGGTGTGTGCATGCTTACCAATGCATGGCATCGGAATGAGCGGGCTGAGGGGATATTATTTTGAGAAGGCGCTTCGTTATTATCACACTATCGTCACTGTCTTATTCCCACGATGATGGAGTTACGGAATGGCCGGAAAGATGAGAGGGATGTTCTAGTAGTTGGTTGCTATGTGTGGTGGTTACTAAGGTCCTATGTTGATGTTGATCGTGACTGGGTCCCGGGTTCGATCCCCACCCGGGGTTCCCACCTTTATCCGTGCAGAGTTGGGCCATCTCTGGCTCCATTTCAGGTGGCAATTTCCGATAGACTAAGCCACCCGGGGGAGTTCACAAAATGACCATTAGAGACATAGCACTTGCACTTTGCACATCCCCTCCTACCTACCCTGGAGTAATTAAATAAGATCTTATATGGCTCCAATTTCCGATGGTGGTAATCCCCCCCCCTAAAGGATATGGTAAATCCCAATGGGGTAATAATAATAATAATAATAATAATAATAATAATAATAATAATAATAATAATAATAATAATATCCCCCTCAGCCCGCTTATTCCGATTCCATGCATTGGTAAGCATGCACACACCCTTCGCTATAGGTCGCCCAGCATCAATCGCTACCTGTAAACAGTGGCAACGACAGAAAGAACGCTAAGCACTCTCCACATGCCCATGTCCGAACACACCCAGTTGCCAGGTAACGCCAAAGTCGTTGTTTACGCTTGTTATATGCTATTGTGCACGGCACTGTACAAAGTGCTGCAATACTTTAAAAATTTTGCCAGAAAATAGCGCATCAGCTTTACTTTTGTATGAGTTTGTCGCTCAGGTATCTATTCCTGTGACTCTGATCCTTCTGAAGATTCAATATAGTATTCAATCCTTCTGCATAAAATTCATGTCATATTACACTGCCATTTGGAGAAGCTACATTTGGGCGTAACATATGTGAGCCTAAATATTCTGTAAGTTTTTCACTAACCTGCGCAACGGTACAGCCAACCATTGAACATATATTTCCCGATATTTCAGATTGCACAACACTTTTTTTTTCTATCAATGCGCGTGTACTCCAAGGTCATGATGTCACAGGTGTGATATGTGCAAACGTGCCCAACTGATAAGAACTACCTGCATATTTCTAGACCACTCATTTTTACATAACGCCCCAACATACATCCACAAATCCTCTGTGTGTCTGCAGCCCACCGGCCGTCACACATGACCGACGACAGGCCACACCCCACACCACATATGCACAGCCCACGCCCCAATACTTGCTGTCCAACCTACCGACGATCCGGCCTGTCCTTTTTCTTCCTCTTCCTTCACACTTCCCGCAAAACAGCCCCAAACACAGATAACAACAACAAAAAATTGATTATGCCGGGGAGGAGCAGGAGGGACCCACAAAAAATATACCGCCTCAAGGACTTCTCCGCAACACAAACACTACGCCACGAAAATGGCCTCTGCAACCGCGGATTGACAGTGCCAGGTGCAATCGACGGATTAGTTTTAATTACTGCACCATACAGTTGTGCACGGTTTTAAATATGATCACGCCTGGTTTTAGGAGGGATATTTTTAAAACGCCGATTGCTAGTGCCATTGACCTCCGATATAGCTGCATAATTGTAACAGTTATTGATTTCATTTATTTTGGCTGGGAAAACACATGGCTGCATATCGCACGCTAGATCCGTGCTGGCGTATTAGAACAGCAACGAGCACCCTGATATGACATTGCCCGAATTTTATTGTGCACATAATTGTCTTTAAATTACAAGTAGGTCATGCTAGCTATTATTATGAACACAATGTAGCTAATATGGTGCTGCGCCCTGATGATATTTTAACGCCGTTTACACGCCCCAGTTCACCACTCGCATCCGATTGGTCACATCCGGCTCGTTCTGCAATACTATTGGTGGAACAATCTAGTGCGGCAACCTGCCCTAATTTAATAATTTAATCCGCAATATTTTTATAGTAACGACATTAAAGTTTTTGGATTAAAATTTCGGTTGAACGTGTGTAGTTCCGTGTTTGTCCCTTGGCTGGCGCTGCCACGTTTCGCAGCCGTGTGATTGGCTGCTCCTGGCCCCCTCCCCCCCCCTCCAGCCCAGCAGCTCCCTCTTCTCGCTCTCTCTTTTCCGCCGGCGATCGGCTGCAGGTCCGTACCTTCCCCGACGACCACCTCAGATCAATCCAACAACATCGGACAAACATGAGGATCTACAAGGACATATTCACCGGTGAGTGCGACTACTCGATACGGGCTTTCAGGCGATACCACATTGTACGGGGTGAAAACGGGTCGGAGGGGACGAAATATTGAGTTGAAATTTGGGGATGAGTTTGTGGCCATGATTGAAGAAAAGTGATGGGTTGTGCACGGTTCAGATCAAGTCTGAACGGGTTCAAATGAAGGGAACGTGTCTGAATAGTTGGGAGCAACGTATTGGGGTTTTTTTAATTTAGAAAAAAAATTCAGTAATGTACAGCTGAGAAGGGAAATCCTTAGTGAGTCATGCGAGTATGAGTCATCCATTGCACTATGTGGAATGAATGTGCTTCCGNGGGGGGGGGGGCTTAACCAGGCCATGTACAGCATGTTCAAACTCTAGTGGTGATTATCTGTGACCCACTATATGCCAACATGCAATAGAAATATGTTTGTGCTCAGGCCTGAGCATCCACTCATGGAGCTTTGGGAGGAAAAGGCAAACGCACAGTCTTACCAGCTGCGTAATTGCATGAAATTAGTGGATAATTAGGTGGAATTGGAATTGAACATGTTGGTTGCGTTTGCAGGTGACGAGATGTTCTCGGACACCTACAAGATGAAGCTTGTGGATGACGTCCTGTACGAAGTCCAGGGGAAGGTGAGTTTGCTTAAATTTGTAGAACATGTTCGCATGTCATAACAACTGGCAGAAGCTATTACTTGTTTTGTCAGACGCTATACATGCCAGAATAAACCTGTCTGCATTCAAACCTGAGGCCATTTACCGTTTGGCGTCGGGATGAAAAGGCATTCTAACACATTTTTGTGGACTGCTTGGCTTATCCGATCCTGACATTTCAGCTGGAGACCCGCAGGCAAGGCGAAGTGGTGATTGATGGGGCTAACCCATCTGCAGAAGAAGCTGATGAGGGCAATAATGAGGCTGTTGAGAGTGGGGTTGACATCGTCCTCAACCACAGACTCCAGGAGACCTTTGCCTTTGGTGACAAGAAAGGTTACACGGCCTACCTGAAGGAGTACATGAAGAAGCTGGTTAACAAGCTGCAGGAAGACAAGCCTGAAGAGGTGGAGAAGTTCAAGTCGAACATGAACAAGGTCATGAAGGATCTTCTGGGCAGGTTTAAGGACCTGCAGTTCTTCACCGGTTAGTATGGGATGTCTAGGATTAGTTGCAGTTGGAAAGCTGCGTAGGTGAAAAGTGTCACTATCAGAGGCATGTCTGCATAACCATTAATATTTTTATTTGGTTTTGTTGGTTTCAAACATGCAATAGAAATGTGTACAGTAAAAGCCTCGAACGCCTACCTTGCATTATGAGGTAAAAATGCGGACACACAATGCCATGCATAATGAACACTGGATGTACGATTGCATTGCACGGAGTTAACTTTCGAGATGCACTCAAATGAGAATGTCAAGTGAGATTTTTTTTTTCATTTTTTTTTTTTCATTACCCCACGGGGGGAGTTATGCTACTCCTTAGGGGGGGTGGGTTACCACCATTGGAATTTGATTTTTTGGAGCGAGTTTTAAGAAGATCTTAATTAGTGTACTCCAAGGGTGGGTGGGAGGGGATGTGCAAAGTGCAAGTGCAATGTCTCTAATCGTCATTTTGTGAACTCCCCCGGGTGGCTTAGTCTATCGGAAATTGCCACCCGAAACGAAGCCAGAGATGGCCCAACTCTGCACAAAAGAAGGTGGGAACCCCGGGTGGGGATTGAACCCGGGACCTTAACTTCCGTGGGCGCCCGTCTCCCTGTCAAGTGAGATATTACTAATAAGTGGACATTTTTGCATTAGGTGAGCTGGGTAAAGTGTTGGAGTACTGCACAGTAAAACAAAATTGAGGGGCTGTGGTTCAGAGGGCTACCTCACTAACTATTTCAGGGATGACAAACATTATTACAGTAAAACCCTTGCCCCATAAGGGATTTCATTGGTTGGCTTGATCTTTTTGAAGGAGTGAATGTCACAGCAATAGTCAGTTATTCAGGCATTGTTTTTACTGTACCCTGGATCTTGTCCATAATGTTATTCAATGTCATGTGGGATGGGCAGGGTTGCACTTTGATCTGACTGCCAACTTGCCCATCGGGTGTGAAGATCAAACATTGGGCATTTTTATGTAACCTCACCCTCTACATTTGTGAAGAGCTCCCATGAATGTGCTACTACCTTAAGTTGAAATTGTAAGTTCTGTGGATGGGGTCCTCTGTTTACTCCGTTGCCTGTTCAAGTGAGGTAATTTGTACATGGAGATTTCATTATACAGGGTGTAAATGAATTCAACCGACAAACTTCTAGGAGTGATAGAGGGGACCAAGACAAACATTTTTGACATAGGAAACCGTGTCCGGAAAAGCCATCTAGAGGGGGTTCATAGACGAGGAACGGGTGCGCTCAGACGCGTCACGCGAGAGGCGCAATTCGAGCGGACTGTTTTGTTGATAGATGGCACGCAGTTGTTGCCAGGTTATGGCGTATCGCGTCGTTGTAAGTAAACAACAACACGATACGCCATAACCTGGCAACAACAGAACCGCTGTTGACTATCCGCGCGTCTCCTAGGAGGCGGACTTTAGTTGCTAGATGGCTCTGCTGTTGCCACGTTATGCCACATAGCATCGTTGGTTACTATCCGAGCGCCATCTATCAACAAAACAGTCCGCTCGCCTAGCGCCTCACGTGTGACGCGTCTGAGCGCACCCGTTCCTTGTCTATGAACCCCCTCTAGATGGCGTTTCCGGACACGGTTTCCTATGTCAAAAATGTTTGTCTTGGTCCCCTCTATCACCCCTAGAAGTTTGTCGGTTGAATTCATTTACACCCTGTATGTCCATTTTGGCAAAGCCCTATGGTAAGCACTTATGTAATCCAACAGAAACAGATGTAGGATTTTAACCCATAGACAGGGTTCATGGCAAATTACTCCCAACATGCATTTAGATGGTTTATGTCCTTGGGATGACATGTTGAGTCTGGCAAGGTTACACTGATAGGTTGGATCATGGCGGAGGAGTTGTTGTGTGTGTATATATACAGGTCTGGAAACTAGCCCCCTTATCACATGGATTGCTCGAGTCCCACCTGATGGCTTCTTACAGTGAGTGCATGGAGGGATACCCTGACTGCGATGAAAATTATTACTATTAATTGAGAACGGACCATGCCTACTAGATTTGAATTGGCAGTTTGGGAGTCTTGCTCCGGCGTGTTCCCCCACCAGATTCGCTATGTGCCAACTATGACTTAAAGTAACCAAAGACAGGGGCCAAGGCACCCTACCTAACTACGATATGTCGCTCTGCCATCACATGGGTCAGAGGGTGAAACCTATATGAAAAAAACGAGTTGCACCGGGTTGGATCATCAGGGATACTTTGTGATATAAATGTATGTGTATGTTTAAAAAAAAAATGCAGAAAGCATGCATGCAAAATTCTGAATTCTCTGAATAGCAGCTGTCACACATGTTGGGCCATTTCTGAAACTTGCACATTTTCTGGAATGTCTTGTGTCCTAAAATAATACCAAGTGAAATTGTTACAGGAAATTGGACACTTTAGTATTCATTATCGATCAATGTTTTAAGTACCTAAGTGCATTGTTGGGCCTTGACTTACGGTAAAATGGTAGTATCAGGAAGAATCCCAAGCTGCCATGACATGCTGCACAGGATTTGTTGTCAGTATGATGGGCCTATGATACTTGGTACTCGGATATGAATTAAATGGCCTTAAAGGAATTAAAATGCCACAAGCCATGCCTCTATCCCTTCAAGATAATGACACAAACAAAACAACAAAAAACTCCGTCAACACCCCTAGAGCTTCCGAGAGCAAAATACTATTTTCTTTGTGAAACTGATTAGATTTTTGAGGCTTGGCAGAGAATCTGTGTTCGGATTGAGTGTCAAGATAAAGAGCATTGCTCGATTGTCACATACTGGAGGAGTGACTAATTGTAACAATTCTGTTGCAGGCGAATCCCTTGACTGCGATGGCATGGTAGCCATGCTGGAATACCGTGATGAAAATGGAGACAGCATCCCATACATGATGTTCTTCAAGCACGGCCTGGAGGAGGAGAAGTTTTAACGTTGGGTCAAAGGTGTGGGGTGCGAAGACTCATGCATTACTCCCCCACCCAAGAAGGCGCAGTCAAGGAAAACTAATAAATTCAATAAATATGGCCAGCTCTTAAGATGAACCACTTCTTCACTATTGGCAGCCACCTGAATTGACATTTCAACCAGCAGAAATTAATCAAGCAGAAAAATTCTTGTATATCATGTTATACTCTGAAACCTTTGCTGCCTTTCTTTTGTTGCCAAAACCTTAATGTTGCAGTAATTCAGTTAACGGGGAAGCAAGACCACCTCGAAATGCTGCGTACGTGTTGGGTTGTAATTGTGCAAATTTTCAGGGAGGTCAGCTTCCATATAACTCAAAAACAAATCACGATTTAGACTTTTGTGTACATAGTAAGGTGCATAATATGAAGATATTTATTTATACTACGTTTTTTAGGCAGAAAAAAGGACAACAGAGATGAATTTTTTTACTTATTTGCTACACAATCTCTTGTTTTGAACCTTTGTTTTTTGTTACCAAAGGCAGCGTTCTTCCCCTCTTGTGACCCCCTTCAGCTCTCAAGAACTACAAAATACAGGAATAAAAAGATATTTTAAGGATTGGGTCCTAAATTTTCTTTTGTGCAGCGAAAGCATTTATTTTTATTTTGTTGCATGTTATGTGAATAGCCTGAGTAGAAACACAAGTAGCAGCGTCAGAAACACGAAGGCAGCCAGCAGCGCATATAAGTGGTCTGGAGTCGACTCCTTGGTTGGAGGCTTGTAGTGATGCACCAGACCCATCTGCAACGAGATCAGAAAGATTGTAAACATGGCAACAGCCCACCCAGCAAGGACAGTTTGTGCCACCCCGCCGATAACCTCTAGTCGCCTCCAATCGGTTTTTCACGTCTGATAATGTGCAGTGCACATTCCTTTTATTCTAGCCGCCTGCCCGCACCAGGAAGTGGGTTATGAATTTGAAATGCGGGCTGACACCATGATCACGGCAGCTGTGTCCTCAATGGATCCAATAAGAGCTCCCCCTCTGTGCTTGATGACTATTGATTTAGGGAATGAGGAGAGCGGGTCGTCATTCATTCACTCCCAGAAATGCCGGCTCAAAAAGTTAGGGCCATCACGGCTCTCAAAAGAAAATTGGGGAAAACGTCCCGCTGGCTCTTGGACCGTGAAATGCTATCAAGAGACAGAGACCGAAATCTCTTTCCAATATTGCACCGTCCAGATTAAAAGTTGGAGCTGACATCGATCCAACCGATATCATTTTCAGTTGGCAAGTTAAGTCACCTGCCCTACGATTTAACCTTGAGGCATATAAGACCTTGGATTGTTCTGTTGTTTTTTTTAGGTGATATCAATAGGATTTTGGCTCATGTCTATTTTCCGGGACTCTCAATGTTTATGGCCCACGACCTTGTTCATTGAGGTCGCAACCCTTGCCAATTATTTTTATTCCACTTCCATAATGACGTGTTCAACTGCCAGCATCTTTTTACATTACGTAACATTGCAGCATCGCAATTACCACTTCACTCTCGTAATTGCACCATGCAATCAAGATGAATGGGACCCTGATCATTGTAGACGTCACTTGATTAAATTCCTGCAACCATCCCCATCCCGTACATTCCCAATTCCCGGTTTCGTTCCGGGGGGGAAACGGGAACTCATTTCCATGGCAACCCTTCAAACGAAGCCAATGCAATTCTGGAGAAGGTTACGCTCAAAAGATACTGGGTCAACAAGATGCGTTTGTGAGACACCCTCTTTCCTTTGAGGCCCACAGCTTATATTTTTGTATGCAAATTAATACCCCGCGACAGCCCCTTTTCGAGTCCGCAGCATCAAGCGAGGTCTGAATTGATGAATTTTAGTGCGAAGGGCAACGACACCAATGTCCTTGACCATCCCTTTGTGGGAAAGAATCTCATGCAACAGAGAGACGTAAGTTTTTGCGGGGTTGGTGGACCTGAACCCGAAGGTCACTCATTTTTGCTGATTAATCCTACAGACATGCAGGCAGATGCAATCGAATTTAAATTAGGTGTGACTCATCACCAACGTGCACCAACTCATCACCAACGTGCTACTTGCCCCCTAAGAGTGGCAGTAGTGTGCAGAGCTATGCGACAACTGATAACGTTCAGGGGGTTCACTATTAGTACATGGAGCAACTCACCCATCCTCCTCTTTGGGACAGCCAGGTCACCAGTGACCTCTCCACTACCAGTCCTAATGTCTCCACCAAATCCGGTATGGTTTCGGGATGTCCCTGCTGCACAGAGTCCACAGCCAGTCCGCCAACTACTGCGAAGAGTGAGACCACCTTAGCCCAGGTGACCTCTGACCTCAGCAGCTCCCGGCCGATGGCCACTAGGGCTGTCCTGGTCGATACTTTGTCAGCTCCACATCCGGCTAGGACCTGCCTGCCCACGGAGTTGTATACCTGGTTTTTGTAGCAAAAAAAAAAGATGCTTCAGGCATGGTCCGGATAATGTTGACGGGTCTCAATTTACTAAGGTCAATATTGATTGTCGTGTTGATCCAGGCGGTCAGATGAAAGGCTGGGTGTTCATATCTGTCCAAACATTTCAAGCCCAACCTTTTGACCTTTAGTCTCCGCAAGTGTTGCGAGTCATTTTACATGCGGCACACTATTCTCATGAGTAATTACTGTAATCATTGTAGTCATATTTCAAGGCCTGCAACAAGGCAACGTACGGGTTGGAAGCTTATGCAATTAACGTTGTTATAAATTGTACCTTATTGTCTCGTGCATGGCTAATCACTTGCAATTTTTCAAACAAAAAAGGAAAGGAAAGGAGACTACAATATATAGGCTTCCCTCCCATATATGCCCAGGTAGCACGAGGAACATCCTATGGATATCCACATCTAGGGACATTGGATATTTGGACATGCCCGATGTTTATGGCTCACCTTCGGATGCAACCTCTCCAGCTCCTGTCCAGCCATTTGCAGGTACTGGAACACCTCTGATACCTCCGAAGTGGCTGACATTTTGGACAAGCTCCTCAACCTCTGGAGCCCCAACCTCCTCTGGAACAGTCCAACCCTCCTGAGTCTGGAGCAAATGTATCTTCCGCATAAGATACGTCCCTGTTGAGCCAGAACTTCAGGTGACGGATACTGTCCGGCTCTCCATCCGATGGACAGCTTCCGGGTGACGTCGGTGACAGTGCTGAACCGTCGTCGAGGAGGTACCAGCAGCTCATCCTTGGTCTCCTCTTGATCATGGTCGCCCATCTTTTGAAGGTCCCCATGGTGGATCAGAGCAGCATTGAGAGAAGCAGGAAAGCTGAGTTTACGGTGCCTTATACCGTTCAGTTCTGGGTACGCGGCGGATCGGGACCCGACCGAGTTCAGACGCTTCAGGATGTCCCGTCTGCTGCTCACAGGAGGGAACAGCTCTTCTTTGCTGCCGGACATCTCTCAGCATCCCCAGTGGGAGGGCGTCCTTCACGAGAGACAAATTCAGCAGGGTTCACACGGACGTTGTTGTCTTTTGGTCGTTGCTGTTGGGGTGCACCAATCAGCAGCCAGACTTGGTCTCTAAGCCCTGCCCACTTGGGCGGAGCATAACCGCTGATTGGTGAATCCCAACAACAGCAACCAACGACCATGTGAACCCTCCTTTAACGTGCACCCTTCGTCATCACCGCCCCGGATTAAAACCAGTTGTTTATCCAGGACCAACCTAAAGTTTGAACATCCAATTCTGAACTTATTAACACCCCGAACACGTACAGACCTTGAGGGCATTCAATTCCCAGGCTCTAAACTTACAGTAATTTTCACAAACTTGAATCTAGAATGACAAGGTAGGGTCCCTTGATGGAAGTGACCACTTCCGGATTATGGGCGGGTCCTCAGAGCGATGACCCCATAGGACCTGACTCCTTTTGTGGGGTGGCCTCCAAAACAAAAGTTTGCTCATGATAAGATGAACGCTCCAATAATTCTAACTTTTTCCAATAACAATTAGTGGGATATCATAATTAGGCACAGGATGTGATAATAACCGGAAATTTTGCAAATAAATCAGTACCAAACATATGTGTTTGCAATAGTTAATTATAATATGACAGCTGCACCTGTTACCACATGTGTTGTTAAGTGATGATTCATACCGCACATACTTTGCAACTATACAGGTCATGCACTCACCAACTCTCTGGTCAAATTCCTGGAATCCGGTTAATCACAATCACCCTGTACTTTGACACGACGTATACTCTGCGAGGGCAGCAGCTAGTCTGAAGCCATCGCTTGGCCGCATCCCTATACAGACTGAGTCACGTGACTTGGAGGCGTGTGATTGTGGGTGGTGGACTGCTGTGGGGAGGATTTTTTAAAGGGGAGGTGGGAGGGAACAGGTGGGCAGCAGGTGGCCAGACATATACTGACCAATGTACAGGTTACAGAGTATAAAGTTAATTGGTATAGAGTGAGTCATTAGGTGGTTGATTGCATTTAATTGGCGCATGGCTATGTTACATTTACGAGGCATTGTCAGCTGCGCCTGTTGACGTAAACGATTTTTATTGCCACGGAAGCTGAGCAGAAGCGTAGAAGGCGGTGTTTTTATAGCTTTGCAATTCTTTCAACTGGAAACGAGTTTTGTGGTTAAGGTTCATTTCCCAAAATAAAAGTGCAGTTACAGTATTGCCAAATGCAAGGGACCAAAAATACGGCTCATTGTTGCCATTGGGACTTTATCCCCACCAATCTATTATGGAAAAAACCAGCGCCCTAATTAATGAGTGCAAATATTGTTTCAAGCGCCGAGCTCTTTCAGGTGTGTTGATCAAACCCCCGCCCGCATCTTCCCGTGAATAAAAAGCGCGATCCAATTTGCATCGTGCCGGTCCTATTTATAACCCAGTCTTATCAATATTCAAAAAAACCTCATCCGGACCCCCGACCGAACGGAATCCATTTTATTCCGAAAAGTGGCGCGATTTGTGCGTCACAACCAGGCGACCAATGGGAGGCTGCGGAACAACTAGTGGTCCGAGCAGGGATGAAACACTGGCTGTGATTGGTCATAATTCCTGGATATTACACGGTAGCATATGCGCATATTCACAATCGATGTCATTAAGCGCTATTTGTAAGCTGGTACCGAAGCAGTAGTGGTGGAGTGGTATGGTGTCCGACTGCTAATCGGGAGGTCCTGGGTTCGAATCCCCTGATCATGGTTTTCTGTGGTTTCCCATGGTCATCGCAGGATAATTCCGGGGTCGTTACCGTAATTATAGGCCACAGCCGCTTCCTTCCTTACCTATCCTTGCCTCAATTCCGATGAAAAAGTATAGTAAAAATGGAAAGAGTTCCAGACAAAAAAATTGGGAGAAATCCCCCCCTAATAAAGCCCAAAGGGCTGATAATGGGGTATCAATTATTATTAATTATTATTTGTAAGCTGGTCCGGATTTGTACACATTAGCAGTGATTTTAAGTCGCAGCGATTGTTAACCGTTATATTACGATGCATCGGTTGCGCCGTGTAATATCTAAGATGGGGACCTTGCTATGCGACTCGAATATCTGTCGCCTTTGTGGAGAAGAAAATTCGAATGGTACATACCTGTACGGCACCGAACCACAGCAGGAGAGCCTCCAGACGCTCATCAATCAGTACCTGCCGCTCAAGGTACACTGCCCGTACTTAACATCAATTTACAGTCAATCTAACCTTTGTACACATCCAGGTTGATGACAATGGGAAGCTTCCACGTACCATATGCCCTGGATGCTACATACAGGTGCAGGCCACGGTGCAGTTCTTCAGTTTGCTGCTGGAAGGGCAGAGTCGGCTGCGGGATCTGTGGAAGCAGCAGGTGGAGAGGAGGAAGAAGGAGGCCAGGGAACGGAGGAGGCTGGAGGAGGAAGGGGTTCTTGTGGGAGGGGGCGAGGATATTGTGATGCTGGTTGGGACGGAGGATGGGGGGTTTGCGGAGATTAGTGTGGACAGGGCGCTGTTCCCGGAGAGCCACGAGCTGTCGCTGAGGGTGGAGGGGCTGGAAAGGCCCAGGAGGAAGAGAGGGAGGCCACCGAAGAAGAAGGAGGAGGAGAAGGAGAAGGAGGCAGAAGCGGCAGTGGCTGAAACACAACGCCAGGAGGCAGAGGAGGAGGAGGAAGAGCCAGAGGATGGAACTGATGGAAGGAGAAAGCGAAGGCGACGAGCTCCACAGAGGTAATGCGCCAGACACCTCAAATGACGGTACAAGAGGTTGTCACAAAAATGTTGTCGCAGAAAATGGACCGAGGATGTTCAGGGTTTAAGTCATGATTACGCTCTTAACTCTGTGATGGTGATGTGCAAATACTGTAGTGCACCCTCCATGGGGATGTGGGCACCTTTTGTGACCAATTCACGTTTTTTGTTATAACATGGAAAATATAGCACAGTTGGGCTTCACCCTTGAGACAATCTTGGGTAGATTCCTTCTGCATTTAATGGGATTTAGAACTTGTTCATAAATCACGACAAATGAGCTCAGGTCCTCCTCTGGAAAGCAGTCGAAGTGAATAATAAATTTTTGGAATACAGATTTGGTCCCAAATACGGATGGGTGCATAATTGATTTTTTCCTGATCATGCTATTTCCTCAAAAAATTTAAACTAAATGCCATTTATCGCAGAAGGAATCAACCAAAGAGGTTTTGTGCTATATTTTCCATGTTATAGCAAAAAAAAGTGGTGTTGGTCACAAAAAGTGCCCACGTCACCATCTGAAGGTTAAATGAGAAAAACATCTTTATTCTTGCAGTGCTTCAGTTTTTCCCACGGTCGAGGAGGGTTTTTGCCTATATATACAGGTCTGGAAACTTGCCTTCTTATCGAGTGGATCTTCAGAGTCCCCCCCAATTGCTGATGCACTAAATTGAGGAGCGACACCCCTACACTGCGGTTACTATTATTCAGAGCGGATCATGAGAACGTGAATGTGAACAGGCCCCAGTGTAAATAACGGAAGAACGGACCAAGCTTACTAGATTTGAAGTGGTGGTTTGGGATTCTTGGTCCACCATGTTCCTCCACCAGATTCGCTCTGTGCCGACTTGGCTTTAAAGTAACTTAAGGAATGGGCCAAGCGCCGCAACTAAAGCCTGGCTGCACCCCACCTAACTACTGATATGCCAAGCTAAGGTCACGGGGGTTTGAGGGGGAAACCTATATGAAAAAAATGGAGTTGCAGTGGAGTGGTTTTTCCAATAATTTATGAAAGGGAATGAGATGCAAGTTTTGTTTTTTCATTTTGCTTATTTGGTACTAGAATGATCAAAATTATTAATGACATAACTTGCTGCCAATGCAACTTGGAATATTGCAAGATTCTTACATCTACTTTGGTCTCTTTATTTTTGATGCATTCAGATATCTTGAAGCAGTTCGGGGAAAGGAACTGGAGCGGATCCTGAAGGATGAGGGGGTCATAGGGGAAGAAGCAAGTGAGGAAGAAGAGGTTGAAGAGGTGGTAGCAGCAAACCTGGACCCCTCTGGCATCAAGAGTAAGTTTCTGGATATTTGAGTCCCACCTTTTGCACAGTGGAATGCAATGCACATTTGTGGTTATCAATACAGGTCTGCTTATATTGAAACCTGTAGCTGAAGTTTCTCATTTATTGCAGATAATATTGTTATTGGACATTTGGAAACAGCTGAAGGATGTGACATGGGACAGCTGGTTACAGTAAATAAGGAGAAATCGCAGCAGAGATCAAGGCGGAAGAAAGTGCATTACGTGTGTGAAGTGTGCAAGAAGGGCTTCATACACAAGGGTAGATATCTGATGCACAGGTAAGTTGAGCAATGTCCAAAGTTAATGTAAGCGCTGACTGAGCATTTTGAATCCAGGAATGTGCACCAACGTGTATTGTTTATCTGCAATGATTGCAATGAACAATTTGATGAGAAGGCTTTGCTGGAAGAGCATCAAAAGAGTACTGGACATGCTGGAGAAGGTATTATGGAAACAATTACAGAAGGCAGTAATGAAGGTGCAACTGACAGCAGCCGTTTGTCTTGTGATTTGTGTGACAGGACTTTCCTCTCCAAGCAAACATTGGAGGTAATTGGCATTTAAATACTGTGTCCAATTCCCAGCTCAAATTCTCTTTATCCCATCTCTGACTGAAAAGCTATGTGCAACTCAGGTTTCATTCCTCCTCTCGGGAAATGTGACCTTTGTTGTGTTGTATGCTGTATCTACCAATATGCTTAACTCAACTTGGAAGTTTTCTATTCCATTAAATTTCAAAAATCTGAATATGTTCACAGATCCACATCAGAGCAGTACACGAGGGTCAGAAGCCATTCTCATGTGATGTGTGTGGGAAACATTTTTCGTACCAGAACAGTCTGAAGGCCCATATGGTAACCCATGCAGAGGTGTTGGAGAAGGGAGAGAAGCAGGACTATTCGTGTGATCTGTGTCAGAAAACCTTCAGCCATCCTAGTTCAGTCACTTACCACAAGGATACTGAGCACAATGATGGTCGGCGCTTTATCTGCAACAAATGTGGAAAAGGCTTCAAGCACAAGCAACTGTTGCACAGGCACCAACTGGTCCACACTGACGTCCGCCCGTACAGTTGCAAACTCTGTGAAGGTTCATTCAAGACTAGGGCAAACCTGCTCAACCACCAGCTCACACATACAGGGGAGAAGAAGTACTTCTGCAACCTTTGTGGACAGCAGTTTGGGCACAAGACAAGCCTCAATCTGCATTACAGATGGCACACAGGTGAGGACTACAGCGTGTAAGACTAGTCGATGTAAATTCAGATTCTAAAGCCGAACGTTTGGAAATTACTGCTTATCCCGTTGCCTTGTTTTGGATATCCCAGTTACAGTGAATGTGAATCCAACTCGTCCGAATCCCCTCCTGAGCCTATCCCTCATCTCATCTGGTTGAACACTTCTCCAGAAGAATGTGTCATAATGAGACTTTTTGCTACGAACCTTTAGACACCTGACACGTAACATTTTATTACTTGAAGAACTTATTTTATGTGCAGTGGTATTTTAGGCTGTGCAATTTACAAAGTGTACTTTATCTACAGGTGACAAGCCTTATTCCTGCGAGTTTTGCAGCAAACGCTTCAGCCAGAATGGCAACTTACAGGAGCACCTCCGCATCCATACGGGTGTGAAACCCTTCACGTGTGAGTCGTGTGGTCGCTGCTTTACCACTTCTTCCCAGTACAAGCTGCATGTTAAGCGCCACACAGGTGAGAGGCCCTGGCAATGTGAGTTTTGTCACAAGAGCTTCCTGCACAAGGACACCTGGAAGTGCCATGTGAGACGCCACCGCGGTGAACGACCATACGAATGCACTTGCTGTGGACGAGGTTTCACGGAACAGTGGGCTCTTAAAAAACACACCCGCCTGCATACAGGAGAGAAGCCATACATATGTGATGTGTGTGGGAAAAGCTTTGCTGACTGTTCGAATCTGACTAAACATCGACGGGTACACAAAGAGAGCGCCACTAACAATGCAGGATTGCCAATGGAAAATGCTGTGCTGCAGATACTGCAAACACAGCTTCCAGATGGGACAGAAGCACATGTTGAGGCAATGGATAAAGGAGATGCCAATGATAGGGTGCAGCATGTCATTTACGTCACTTATCAAGATCCAAATGATCCATCAGAAGCTAAAACCCTCCATTTAGTTGATGATGGTGGTGCAACCCAAGATGGAGAAGGGCTTCTTTCTGATGCAGGAATCCAGGGCGAGGCGGCAGAAGGAGCACTGGCTCTGGCACCCTTGTTAGGAGAAGAGACACCCTTCCAGCTCATGGACGAGGAAGGAAATCCCCTGCAAATATCCTCGACTGATGGAGAGCACATACAGGTCAGACTCCTCACTTTCATTTCATGGGCAGTCTCGGGGAAGGAATTTGGTGGCCTACTGGAAAATGTTTCCAGACCAGCAGGGTTAAGCAATTGGTGGTCACTGAGCCAGCCTATGTTTGGCACAACTTCTGCTAAATTGCATGTGAAATGACTCTTGTGACATGGGGACAGGAAAGGTTGCCCATGATGATGATCCTAATGCAACTTTATCATTGTTACAGCAGTTGTCTTCAGGTTATGTCTAATGGAATTTGGTTGTTTCTGCAGATAATGATGCCTGATGGACGCACAATAGAAGTGACTGCCCAAGGGCAAACTGTGCCACTGAACATAACTGATGCTGACGTTAATCACCAGGATGATTCCAAAATCTTCGTCCAACCTGGATTGACAGAGGTAGAAAAATGCCTTCCTCATTGCAATGGTGCAGAAGCTGGCTAACTTTTCTTGGACAATTTTTCAGGATACTGCAAGTGTTTTGTCAGTGGCACCTGACCAGCAAGTAAATTTATCCAGCTTGGAAGCTGACAATACCAATGCCGATGAATCTGAAGCGGTTGAATTTACAACCAGGGATGGGCAGCATGTACGAGTTGTCACTCCTTACAAGTTGGATGGACTGCAATTTTTAGCTGAATTTGGGAACATTGGTTGAATAGTGTAAAATTTTTATTGCAAATGTAAAAAAACAAATGACACATGAAATAAAATAAATGCATTTTTTTTGTATGGCAGCATTCAGACAAACTTGTCCAGTTGATGACTGAGCTCCCTGAGACTGAATTCCAGTTGGCCCAGCCTTGGCCTGTCCTCGGGCGATGCCGTCCAACAGTACATCATCAGCGAGAATCTGCCACCAAAATAAGGGTTAGTTACAGGTAGTCTGAACCCACCATTCTTACTCACAGTTGGTCAGGGCAGTTAAATGGTTGCACAAGGCGGTTGCCTTGCCGCAAGTGAGTTGCCATCTCAAATGGGTCGACCTCCATGTAGGGCTGCTGGGCTAAGGTTGCCAACTCCCACAGCAGCACTCCAAACATCCACTGTGAAAATCATTGAGTTGTCAGTTGTTCACAATGCAAATGGAATAATGCCAAATCATGTGAGGGCAGCGTGAAAAATAATGGCTGCTGCGCGCACGACACTCACCACATCTGAAGCAGTGCTGAACCTCCGATGTGCCAGGCTCTCAAGTGCGAGCCATTTGACAGGCCTGTTCTCATTGTCTCCTAGGCAGTGGTAGTCTGCGGGAAAGAGATCCCTGGAGAGAGCATTGTCTGCCAGCTTCACTCTCAGGTTGTGGTCAACCACACAATTTCTGGAGGAGACATCTCGGTGAAGCAGCCCTGATCTGTGCAGGCAGAGGAGCCCAGAGAGAACCTGGAGGGCCATCGACAC
Organism: Catajapyx aquilonaris; assembly: GCA_000934665.2. Classification (NCBI taxonomy): domain Eukaryota; kingdom Metazoa; phylum Arthropoda; class Diplura; order Dicellurata; family Japygidae; genus Catajapyx; species Catajapyx aquilonaris. Next base: position 48,554 of record KZ538057.1, on the reverse strand, counting down.
CACCTCCTGCGTGGATACTCCTCTACCCATCCCCTCAGGAGGTGGGTGGCAGGACATCAGCCATTTTTTCAGATTGTAGGCTCCCTGGCTTGGGAGAGGGAACAGTAAGAGAGGTGGTCCACTGCCCTCTGCCACCACTGCCACAACTGTTAGGAGGTTGCGGTGGCTCAGTCCAAACAGGCGAAGGCCCTCTTGTAGGAGAAGGGACAGCTGCACCGGGGAAGCATTTTCTGTCACTGTCTTTACAAGTACCTGCAAAAAAGATGGTTTTATGAAACATTTCAGTTAGAATATGCGAGTTAATCCTAGTGGGGACTAGAGAAATGTCTTGAAGTATGACCAAAACATTAATACATGCCCAATAAGCTAAAGAAAGTTACCTTCTGGTCATCCAGCATCCCATAGTAAACTCTACCAAATGTCCCTTGCAGCATGGCTTCTGATAATGTGACTCTCTCCCTAAGCACAAGGACCTCTGCCATCCTGGCCTGGAGCTCGGAGGCAGCGTCTGTGTCGCTGCTGTCTGCCCTGGGTGCCTCCAGGAGTGGCTTGGGTTCCTCTGAATCAGGTGGGAGGTAGACTGGTATGCTGCTTGGAGTTGGGGCATTGGAACGATGAGGCTGCTCAGCCTTTTCGCTGCGAGTGTACATCACTATGGCTGCTGTCAAGATTGCTACCACAGCAATGCTCCCACACACGACAGCAATGTAGAACAAGTTGGAGTGGCCCTCAGGAACTGGGCCAGATGGCTGAAGAATATCTGCACCTGCGGTTTAAATTTCAGATGAGTTAACATGGCCCATACAATTTAATCTGGATGTGTAAATGTAATTCCTCACCAAGGCATATTTTCCGCCGGGGCAACACCAACGAAGTTACCTTAGACCCAGTTGGGTCAAGAGTCACGTTGAGCACCAAACTGAGGTCAACATGAGCAGTTGCAGTACCTGTGCATTGTAGCAAAATGTGGAAGACTTGTCGTTGGGAGGGGATCAACCCTTCCTTAGATATATTGAGCTCCGGCGCACTCAATATGTGTGGGTTGCTTATGGTGGTGCCCAACGTGTATGGCATCTATAAATTCGCAGAAAAATTGACATTTACAACCAGATAAGTACGTACTCAATCACCCCTAACTCTTACAGGTTCGTCATGGCTGTTTTCCCAGGTGAAATGAACCTGGTTAACATCAGACGGGATGACAATCATGAAGCGTGTTGCATATTCATTCACCACTCCATCACGTACATAGTACAGCTCAGCTGGTATGCCTGAAAAATTGATAGCTTCTTACTTACTGCTAAATAGGTCTATTGCCACATATTGACATTTTAACAAATTGAAAATTTGACAAAAATGCAGTCACTTGAGGGTTCCTGAATGTTTGTGGAGCATTCATGTGTCACCGGTATCCTAGTAAAATTGCTGATTTTCTCTATCCATTGTTTGCTCTATTACTTGATCATTTGCATGATTAAACTGCCACTTAAATCTGAGACACACTATGGGTTCTCCGCTCAGTGCCATTTGTGTATGGCTGACACAAAAAGGTGGTGCGTCATACCCAAAAGCATCTTGACTTCACTCTCATCGATATAAAAGTTGAGGCTGGCCCGACTCCGTCCCACCAGAGACAAGGCGACTACCGAAACGAGCAGCCCCACAAACAAAGACATCTCCTGCTGAGGACAGCCAGGGGCGCCGCCATTAACCCACCAGAACCCCCTGCAGGAATTCACCCGAATTATCCTCCTCGCCCCCTCGAAAAGGACGCAACCATCAAAGTGGATCATCATCATTAGAATTGGAACACAGCGTCCGCCGCGTCTACAAAACTTCGATTACTCAAAAGGTGGCTTTAAATGCATTTAAAATTTCCCGCTGGTGCAAGTTGGCCAGATCGTCACTTGTTTATTTAATTCGCCATCTTCGTTTGTGGGACGGGCTAACACGCTATTTGTTGTGCAAGGGGGGGGGTGTAACATTACGGTTGATTCCAAAGAGCGGCGATGCGATTCGTGTCCTGTTCGATGATAATATTCTCCGGCGAACTACATCACCCGCTTCGTGACGTGTCTGCGCCAAACCCCCTCTCGTACATTGCAATCACTTCAGTGGGGAACATGGATCCTCGCTGCTGATCTCTTGCCTTGGGAAAGGGGGGGACAGAGCAACCTGAGAGTGGAACCAGGCTTGTATTTGGAACACGCAGACAGGATGAGGGGGGTGGTGCTGCTTGGATTGATTGGGCTGTGCTCTGGGTTCTATCTGCCTGGTCTGGCCCCTGTGAACTACTGCAAGGAACCGCAGAATGAGGCATGCAAGGTGAGGCACAGGTGGACTCGTGCGATGCATGGAATGGGGCTGACATGTTGTCTCTTTTGCAGAAGGAGATTCCGCTGTACGTCAACAGGCTCAACTCGGAGCAGAGCGTCATTCCGTACGAGTACCACCAGTGAGTATGACCAGCCCAACCCACCATGCGCACCTACTTTAGATTAACGTCAAATGCATACACTGTGTCAATTACCGTCAATAATATAAAACGTTCTATTTGGCAGCATCTAATAGCTTATTGAAGTTTAAGGTGGCGCAGTAGCAAAAAAAATACAGTAACAATGAAGTCCTTGGCAATGACCTAAAGAAACTCGCTTATGCGTAGGGGGCGGTCCATAATCCACCCATAATCCGCGCGGACAAGTGAATGGGAGGGGTTACGTTTTGTCCCCGTTTGTCCATACAGGGGGGTGGGGGTAGAAGTCTGTTGTACGCGCGGACAATAAACGTCCAATTAATATTAAGGACTTGGCCGATTTTTTGTCAGGCCCGTAAAATATACCGTGATACCTCTGAAAAAAGAAATTTGTGTGTAGATATAAGAAAATAAAAATACCAATGTATAGAAAATGACAGTTTCAGTGTGGCGGAGGGGGGCGGGGGAGAGGGGGGGGGGATCAAGGAGGCCATGCCTGTGAAGTTTTTAGAGGGAGAGGTAAGATATTGTCTGCTTCTGTCTGCAACAGTGAGGGGAGGGGTGGGGGGTGGTGGTGGTGGTAAAAAAGTGACAAAACATGTCCGCGTGGATTATGGACGGCTCCTAGGCAGCATATGGTGGTTCGACGTGTCTACATTTCTGTGGACGTACGGCCGCAAAAATGGTTCAATCGACACAGAAATTGCACCAAAAAATAGTAGATGATCTGGCGCAGGGCACCTAGTTCGTCTTTTTTCCATTTTCTGCCTAGAAGTGAAGGTTGAAGTGATTAACATGGCGGACAGAATCGCGTGAAAATTAGACACTTTTCTGTGGCCGTATGTCCACAATTTCAATGCAATCATGTCGAATATACTATCATTGTAAATGCCAAACCTTTGCACAGGGCGCCAAGTTTGTGTTTTTTCAGAGTAACATCGCGTTTCACCACAAAAAAATAGAGTTCCCTCAAAGCTTGCGGCTACCGTATTTTTGCTAATGCACCGCCTTAATGGCAAGTGCCTACACTGTGACAATAATATAAAATGTTCAATTTGACAGCATCCAAGTTTAACATTGCTGTCATGAGACGCAGTAGAATTTTTAAAGTTTCAAACCATAACTGCCCATTCCAAGTCCAACTAATTTGCTGCTGAATTAGTGACATAGGCTCTTTTTTTTCTTTCTTTTTAAATCTGTTTTCCCTCCTGGCAGGCACAGTACCAGACATAATAGAATATAAATGTAAGGAACGCCTTTGGCGTTACCTGACAACCGGGCGTGTCCGGACATCGGCATGCGGAGAGTGCTTAGCGTTCTCTTTATTGTTGCCATTGTTTAGAGGTAGCAATTGCTGCTGGGCGACCTAGCGACGAGTGTGCATGTTTACTAATGCCTGTCATCGGAATAAGCGGGCGGAGGGGATATTATTTTGAGAAGGCGCTTTGTTATTATCACACTATCGTCACTTCCCACAATGATGGAGTTACAGAATGGCCGGAGAGATGAGAGGGATGTTCCAGTAGTTGGTTGTTATGTCTGGTGGTACTATGTTGTTGTAGATCATGACTGGGAAATAAATCAGTTATTCTCAAAACATTCAGAGAGTCAGACCTGAACCTCACAAGATGAAGAAATCTAACATTTCAGACAAGAGCATAGAGCATTTCTTCCCGATCATTCAGTACCTCCATCCTGACTCATGCAGGAAAGTGATGATAGTGGGATAAAAATAAAGCACCTTCTCAAAATAATATCCCCTCCACTCGCTTATTCCGATGCCATACATTAGTAAGCATGCACACCCGTCTCTAGGTCGCCCAGCATCAACCGCTACCTGTAATCAGTGGCAACAGTAGAAAGAATGCTAAGCGCTCTCCACATGCCGATGTCCGAACATGCCTGGTTGCCAGGTAATGCCAAAGCCGTTGTTTACATTAATTCATGATATGCTATTATGTCCGGTACTGTACATGACCTATATGAAGGGAGGTGGAACACCACCATTTCATTCAATTTTCTATATTTTTCTTCATCACTGTGCAGGGAAGAAAAGACGTGAGGTAGGGATAGGGATTATTGGGGAGGAGACACAGGTGCAAGTGCAATGTCATGCTGTGGGATCGTGCGGTCTCCCTGGAGGTTAGGTTGCCAGATGCCTCCAAGGCACGAGTCAGAGAGAGTTCCTGATGCAGGTGAAAGGGAACTCCCAGACATGGTTCAAACCCGGGACCTTCTGCACAGCAAGCCGAGACGTTACCATCTTGGCCACTGCGCCTCTCAATTAGTGAAATAGCCTACAGCCTTAACAAGTTCCACAGGAAAAATAAATATGACCTGCACTTAAGCTGTGGGAACAGACCTTATCCAGTCGAGGGTTTCTGTTTACATTATCCTAGGTCCTAGGAGATGTAAAAATAAAATACTAATCTTGCTTTGCCCTAGAAAGCACATTATCTGACGAGTTGTAGTTTACACTAATGATCTGTACAGTGAGTTACACCCAAGAGGTAGGATGAGACCACGTCACAAGAACCTCACATTGAACCTTCTAAATAGTCTAAAAATATAAAGACTTGTTACATTTCAAAGACAGCCAGGGACAAGGTTTAGGGTTACGTGAAGGTTGGTAAGCTACACAATCAGGAATGGAAGTCACATGTAAAGGAAGTGGCAATAGGTTTAGAGAAGCAGTCAGTTAAAATTTTTACGTTTGGTTTGTCAACCGCTGTGACACCAAGGACTTATTAGAAGAATCTACATACCCTGGCTTTCATAAATTAGCCTACATCCCTGTCAGTTGAAATATTGTGGACTCGACTGATTCAAGTTGGTATTCTTTACCCTAACAAATATTAATCAGAAATACTGAACATACATGCTCCAATGCAACCCTTCCCTGCAGTGTTCCAATGAAGACAATCTTAATTAAACAGGCCATTTTTATTACGGTATTTGTTAAACCAGTGTTTTTGAGCAGTGGTATGCACAATGCAATCAACAAGGCTGGGAGGTCAATTTAATTTGAGAAACTTAACACCATTTACCCGTTATTACACATTTATGTGAGTAATGGACTTCCGTTCAATCTTATCAGCTGTTACACTTTGTTCTTCCTGTCCTACTCATACTCATAGGTTGATGATAGGCTAAGGGGGTAACATAAGATACCCTACATTACAAATATAATTAATCTATTGAGTTACCAATTTCACACTGAAGCACTCCCATGTGTCATTTCATATGCAGATCTATTTCTTGACTCGCTTGTAATGACTGTTCAAGGTGTGCTGTTACTACTTGGCATTTTATCGCAATTCGCAAGTTATTGTGTTGCTTACTTCATGTCATGGTACAGTTGCTACATAAATTTGTAAGCATTCCAGTCTTTCCTGGAAAATAATGTTCAAGTGTAGTTTTGCATGCAAGAACATAGTGGCTCATTAAATCTACTCATTTTGGTGGGCAGTCATGTAATGCTTTTTTTCTGTTTCCATATAGCTTTGACTTTTGCACCCCGCCAAGTGAGCAGGACTCACCTGTGGAGAATCTTGGCCAGGTTGTATTTGGGGAGCGAATTCGGCCATCCCCCTATAAGGTGACCTTTGACACTAATGAGGAGTGCAAGGCAGTATGCAGCAAGACATACACAGGTGGGAATGATGAGAGCATGAAGAAATTGCGCATGCTCAAGTGGGCCATAGGGCTTAACTATCAGCACCACTGGATCATGGACAATATGCCTATCACATGGTGTTATGCTGTGGAAGACAACCTTCCATACTGCAGTCGAGGATTTCCTGTCGGGTGCTATGTTGATACTCACGGGAAGCCTCAAGGAGCTTGTGTTATTGATGTAAGTGCAAATCCATGATGCTATTTTAGTACTGTGATTCAGATTTACATTTCATAATGGAGATTTGTCTGATTCACACAAATTTCTAAGTCTTGAAGTAGGCAGGCAGGTGTTGAATCGGGAAGTTTTGTAGTAATGACATTGATGGTGAATGTGTTGGAGTACAACTAACTTGATCCAAATTTTCTCTTACAGCATCGCTTCAAAGTTCCAGACACATACTACTTCTTCAATCATGTTGATCTCACCATTGGCTTTCATAGCGGAGCAGGAGAGGAGTGGGGCAACTTGGGCAGTTCAGCCGGACGGATTGTTTGTAGGTTTTCAGATTTTATATGAAAAAATCTCTTTCAAATAATTATTATCTGTTGAGAAGACTTGCACATGCAAAAATATGCAGCATGTCAGGTCATTCTGTAATGAAGTTGCATTCACTGTGCTCTCTTTAAGCTCGTTCTGGGCAATGCCACTAGTGACTGACTTTTTACCTTCATAGCTGTGAAGGTGGAACCCCGCAGTTTCAAGCATGCTACTGCCGGGGCACCAAACTGCAATGATAAGACAGATGAAGAAGCCATGGCCATCCCCGGAAAAGACCTGGCATCTGGGGAGGCCCGGACAATCACCTACACTTATTCAGTTCGCTTTGAGGAGAGGAATGACGTGAAATGGTCCAGCCGCTGGGACTATATTTTGGAGTCCATGCCCCACACCAACATTCAGTGGTTCAGCATTCTTAACTCGCTTGTCATTGTCCTCTTCCTCTCGGGAATGGTAGCCATGATCTTGCTTAGGACCCTGCACAAGGACATTGCCAGATACAACCAGGTGGAAACTCTTTTGCTGGCGAGCCTTGCAAAACTGGTGCTGATAACATGTATTTTATAATGTTTACAGATTGATTCTGGAGAGGATGCTCAGGAGGAGTTTGGATGGAAACTTGTCCATGGTGATGTCTTCAGACCACCTAGAAAAGGGATGTTGTTGTCAGTCTTCTTGGGTTCAGGAGTACAAGTATTCTTCATGACTCTCATTACCCTAGGTGAGTGAGGAAGCGTGGAAGCGCACAAGTAATACTGCATAACTAAAAACCCTTGGTTCCTGATGTTGAGCATGAGATGTTACATGGATTAAGAGTTTGTAGGGTATTTAATTTTGTGTCAGATATGTTTGCTGTGTGTGACCTTATTTTACTAACTTGTGGATAAGTTGAGAGTCGGTTATAATGCCACGTGTTCCGCATGTGTATCACCAGATGTCTTCACACATATGCATGTGAATACAAGGCCAGGTGTTTCATTCATATTGCCACTTCAGATCGGAATGGAATATGCGGGTAACAATTGATGTCTCATTAATTTTTTTGAAACTAAATTGAATAAGTTACAACTGCAGACTGATATTCAAGAATACTACAGTAAAACTTCTATAAGTCGAATCTCCATGGGACCGAGAAAAAACTTCGAGTTATAGAAGATTCGAGTTAGAGAAGTTTGGACTTTTTTAAGCACATAAGTAGGGGCCGCCTACCTTTATGTACAGCGACGAAAGGTGTTCAGAACTTAAAAATAACTGTCACTATCACACTTACAATGTTCCTCATTGTTTTGTTGTAAAAGAAAATCTCCATTATGGACATTTGCCTACGGTACTCTTAGATTCAAGGATTAAATTGTCACCATCGAGTCAAACACTTTTCAGAGATCAGGAAATTGAGCCTTTCTGTACATGTGGCCTACTCTCGACCCTTCGGCTGGGAAATGAGAAAATTTTCCGTACTCGCCAACATGAACTTCGCCTTAGGGAGACTGAAAATGCATTGACATCCCATCGTAAAGCCCTGCCAGCACTTTTGAGTCATAGAAATTTGAGTTAGGGAAGTGTATTCCCGATTATTTTACATGTGACCAACCAAACTCGTAATTTTATTCGACTTATAGCGAACTTCGACTTAGGGAAGTTCGACTTATGGAAGTTTTACTGTATTTGATAGATTTATTTATTCAGTTAAGAGGAACAATAGCAAATTATGACCGTGACAAAAAATTAAATCAGTATTGATCTTTATTTGCAGCATTTGCTTGCTTGGGTTTCCTGTCTCCTGCCAACCGAGGGGCTCTGATGACATGTGCCATGGTACTGTATGTGTGCCTAGGCACTCCTGCTGGGTATGTGGCTGCAAGGATATACAAGAGCTTTGGGGGTGAGAAGTGGAAGTCGAATGTTTTGCTCACGTCCATGCTCTGCCCAGGGTAGGCGTCATTTGCAATTACTGGACTTGATAATTATTATGAACATCTGATGACATTTTTGTTTCTCCCTGCACCAAAACAGGGTGGTATTCTCTTTGTTCTTTGTAATGAACATGATCATGTGGGCATATGGCAGCTCAGCAGCTATACCTTTCACCACCCTGCTGGCACTGCTGGCTCTGTGGTTTGGGATCTCTGTGCCACTCACCTTTGTTGGTGCATACTTTGGCTTCAAGAAGAGGGTGAGTGTCAGTTGACAGGGTGTACTCAACTGATTTCTGATGCATTCTTAATTTCCTTGCAGTCCATTGAGCATCCAGTCCGTACCAATCAAATTCCAAGGCAGATCCCAGAGCAAAGTGTCTACACCCAACCAATTCCAGGGATTATCATGGGAGGGGTGTTGCCTTTTGGATGCATCTTCATACAGCTGTTTTTTATCCTCAACTCCATTTGGTTAGTGCTGTTGTAGTGGAAAGAGAGTCTTAGCTCCTTGGCACTTGGTTACCATATTTTCTTTTTCAGGTCAAGTCAAATGTACTACATGTTTGGTTTCCTGTTTCTGGTGTTTGTCATCCTCCTTATCACCTGCTCGGAGACCACTATCCTTCTCTGCTATTTCCACTTGTGTGCTGAGGTAATATTTTGAAAGTTTTTACTGTGCATATTTCTGTGCCAGTCACAAGCAAGATTAGCGGTAATTGCCATATGATGTTGTCAAGTTACATGGTACTTTCACATTTTCCTTAAGCTTTTGCATTTGAGTGTCTGCTCCAATATTAGCAACAAATTCTACACTCTCCACCCTTTTTGTTATGGCATATTTGTTATGGCATATTTGACGTAATTGCAACAACCAATTTAATGGAGGAAGTTATGAGTTATTAGTACTGGGAGTTATGTTTAAAATTACAATATAATTATCTCTACAGGACTATCATTGGTGGTGGAGAAGCTTCCTGACAAGTGGCTTCACTGCCTTCTACCTCTTCATTTACTGCGTCCACTATTTTGCCACCAAGCTGAACATCGAGGACATGACGTCTACCTTTCTCTACTTTGGTTACACCTTCATTATGGTTTTCCTCTTCTTCCTGCTCACTGGTATGCTACTGTTTTGCACAAATATGCAGACACATTTAACAATATCTTTTTATCCTGCAGGTTCCATTGGATTCTTTGCCTGCTTCTGGTTTGTTCGCAAGATCTACAGTGTGGTCAAAGTGGATTAAAAGAGTTTGCAAAGTTAGTGCAACGGTGAATTAAGCTTTCGAATCAGACAGGAAGGATAATGTGACAAGGCAAAAGAGATGCCAAAAAGAATCCCCGAGTATGCAGGACTTCGTGTGTCTTTTACAGTTTATAGTCTCGTGTGAGCATTATTTGGTGTGTGCAGCATTGTGAGAAAGTTTTTTTGGGGCAGGGGAAAAGAAGGCAAAAGGGCAAAAAGAAAAGTGCAACCTGTGATAATTAACATACGAGCCTCACTTTTTGGGCTCTGCATGTATTATGCTCCTATCAAAACTATTGCACCATTGTTTTTATTTCCCCCCCACTCAACCTTGAATTCGCATTTCCTGTTATTTACTGTTTGGTCTGTGTACCTCTTAATTATTATTGCTATTAATTATTATTCACTTTCTGTAAAAAGAATGTGTCATATTTAGATTTGCATAATAAAGTTTCAACTCTTAACAACCCCTTGACATTAAGGTTGGCCTCGGAAGCAGATTCAAACAAGGAGGTTGGTTTACATTTTTTAAAAGAAATGTGAATAAATTCTATATTGGCAATGCTACATTACCTACAAAATATGCAGCTGGCATTGTTTCCCATGCCTTAATTTGGTCTTGCGTTTTGGGCAAGTGAATCGGTGTGTCGGGCTTGTAAATATTGTTTAGCGCCGAGTCAGAATGATGTACTTGATCACATTTTAAATGCTTACTAACACTGGTCAATATGACTACCATATGGAGAGAATGGAATACTTGTCAATCGCTGTGAAACTGATTGTACCTAACTGATGAACCTGATTGAGTTCATATGCTTTGGCCATGGTAGCACTCTTGTGTGTGGAATGGAACTGCACAATCCACTTCATAATTTAATTACATTTGCAATCCACATAAAACAAGCAGATTTTCATGGGTTGCATCAACAGGTACGGCATGTAGAACTTGAACAGATTTGAATAAAACACATTCCCTTGAATTATATCTTGTTAAATCCTACTGTAGCAGAATGTGAACGTCATAAAGGTGATGGGAAGAATACAGTTGGAGCTGTGGTTGCTTATAATACGTACTGTGCATACACATACAGTATACCTTCATTTACAGGTGGTTTTTCTCCCCAGCTTCTCCCTTTTTCTGTCATTAGCAGGACAGTGAAGTCAAATTGGGTTTGGAACCTCTAAGAGGTCATAGAAGGGAGATCCAATTATTTATTAATTACTGAACTCGTGTCATTACACAATGGGCTTATTCTCCGGTTCAAACTTGGCGCCATTCAAATCAACATCCATATTACTTACATTATTATTAATTTGTTATGTGAGGACGACTATTTTAATATTGCACTTAATGAGCTTGGCATATTTATAATAGATGATTAAATTAATAATCCGCATTTAAAATTTAAACGTCCAGCATCCTCTGTTGACTATCGTAGTACAAGTAATGGCGTCCTTCCAAACGGCTGTGATCGTGCCTTCGTTCGAAAAGAGGGTTTCTCCGTCTCTCCAACCCCCGGCCCCATCCCGCTCGTGACACCCCACTCCCAGGGCAGCCCGCAGTCTCGCCCACGGGCCAGATCAACCGGAACGTACCCCGCAGACACCCAAGACCTGTCGACCGGTGGTTGTCCCCCCGCGGTTTCCCCCGGTTTGAAAGCCGTGTCCCCAGATGGCGAGCCTGCACTTTCCAGCCTCCGATCCGCCGCTTTTCGCCTTTTTCCAACCAGTGCAGTGGGTTGGCCAATCTCGGTCCGGGAAGGACTCTTCTGTATACACTAGGCGCAGGCGGGATCCAGGCGTGAAGAACTAACAGGTGAGTACATGCACAAACTGCTCAAACTAGCAGACATCAATGTTGCTCCTGAAATGGATTTGTGGTTAGGCAGACAAACTTCTGAAGTGAAGTAATATTGTATTAACTACCCCACCAGAATTGTAAGGATTGGGAAGTAAAATGGGCAGTAAATAAATAATAGAATGCTAGTATAACTATTTAATTGTACAGGTATCAAAACAGAAATTCGAACTTATGTAGGAATTTAATTTTAACCCTGGATCCGTGCCGTGGGGTCTTTTTGGAGGTCAAAGGGAAAAAAATCCATTCAAATGATCATTACAATGAACTTTTGCCATTTTTTTACAGTATATAACAGGAAGTGCAGGTTTATTTTGAATTAGCGATCATTTTAGGCATTGTTCAATACATTGAAAAGTATTAAGTTATATAATAATTAATAAAAATTGAAATGTGGTGGGGTCCGAAAAGACCCCACGGCACAGTTGCCGTAATACTCGTAGGCACGGCATGGTTCCAGGGTTTGTATTTAAAAGGCTTGCTCACATACCTGCATGGATATTTTATAAATACTTTAAGTTTGCAATCTCAATATTGGTTTGGTTTATTGGAAAACAGGAGAAAACCCATGCGAGGACAGAGAGACCTCATAAGATCTTAGAGTTTGAATCATTACCAAACACCTTGTTGAATATACAGGTCATGGTTTGGAAAGTATTGGGGCAACCATGTGTTTATGACCTATCAATAGTATGTTGCCAAACCAGGGTTATGGGTACAAGTAGAGGAAAAAGGGTCTTGCAAGGATTCACACCTGGACGGTGATGATGAGATGGAGGATAATGATGATGGGAGAGTCTGCAGAGAGTCAAGGGGCAGAAAAGAGCAGGGTCCGTGAAGGTGGAAAGAGGGGCGGGTGATTATATATGCAAACTTCCTCATCCTGCTCTTTTTTGGAGGACTGCTCATCACACTGTTGCTGCTGACAGTATAGCAAGGCAGCATGCACCGATTATTAATGCCAGCCCAACCGCATCATTGGCTGCACAATGATGGAAGAGGTCAGGATTTTAGCACCTTTTTAAGTACTGCAATTTGGCTGGATGAATGACACAACATCATTCTTTTCATACTTTTGCGGGCTGATGATTTTTGTGAGGGGGATGCTGCGCTCTTGAGTCCTGACCGTGACCAACTTGGTAATAGTTTGTGGGCTAGAAGGGGTATTTAGTGCAGGCAGGTTGGCGCTTAGAATTTTTGTAGGATGTTAATTATTGAGTTTTCCCTAGGGGCCAACATTCCCTTTGATGATTTATTTACTGCGGTATCAACAAAGCATGGCAGCCTGCATCAGAGAAAGTACATATTTATTTCCAACGAGAGCGTTCACACACCGGTTTGCATACAACAAGCCATGAGTGGTGAATAGCTATTCATAAATGGCGGTTAGTCAATATGGCATAGTGGGACAATGTGCTGTTCAGAAACACTAGCCTCAATCGGGCCATATTCAGGGCCTTCTACAATGGTATGGCACTGTTTCACATGACTCATAAAAGTGCTCGCCTAATAAGTTGGTACTTTCTATTTAATGACAAAATAACACAAATACAGCTGGTTTCAGCCATGAATATCACTGTTATTTGCGAAATGTGACGCACGACGAGTACCGGAACCGTTTCATGCCCTATATTTGCCTTTGTGAACATTTCATTCGAAATATATGGCTCATACTTTTATCAGGGTACGACACTTCCTTGATTCCTTTACGACCACCCCGGAACCCGTCCTTGAAGTATGGCAATATGTTCAATATATGCTTGCGATAGTGATTCATATCACCGAGCCTATGACGGAAGAGCTGTACTTATAAGATGTGCAGATTTGCCAACCCACTATTGGCCCACTCATCCCATAGTAATTGGACCAGTGTTGCGAAAAAAAACTGCAGTGTTGCACTTGAGCGGCAATGTGCAGAACAAGAAAGCTTGGCCTGATGAATGCACCATTGTTCGTTAATGAAGTCACACCCTTTTGGCATGGCAACTTGTTTTTTTTTTTTGTGACGCAAGAACACACTTCTATCTTCCTTGCATTGTTGCTTCCTGGACTTGCCAAAACAACGGACACATCGGAATGCCATCGGACACCGGTTCAATACAGACCTGTTGATTTGCCCGAGTCAAGTCCCGTACACATCATCTGACTGTACGATGGAAATTTAGCGACGCATGGCCTCCATTTGTTTGCAAATTAGGCCCTAGAGAGATGGAATTGGCCGTTATAGTTACTTTTTTTTTGCAACACCCCCACAGGCCTCTTGCGCTCACCCAATTAGCCCCGTGGACTGGTGATTGCACCTCTGCCAGTTTTATTTCCCTGCAGGGAAATTAAAAGGGATGGTATCGGCTGGTCCCAGGGTCACTAGGGAACAGCTGTTGGTCAATCGTGATTTGGTTGCGCCGGTAATGCAACAAGTACGGTGTGCCTTATTTAGCGCATGACTGTACACCCCGTCATAATTATGTCTAAAATATTAAATTACGCTCCGGATGAATGGACATCCCTGGGAATAATTTTTTTGTCGTGACCAGAATCCGGAACTTTTTTTTTCTTTTTTCTTTTTTCTTTTTTTTTTGGAAACTCAGGATGAAAGGGAAGGCCCGCAGCTGTGATGCCCGACCTTGTTGTGTCCAGGTGAAAGTAGAAAAAAATACATTCCAGCTCGTCTATGGTGGGGTTCCCTTCATCCCACGTGTGTCAACTTTATATAGGTGCACAATAACCTCGGGAACTAGAGCCGCCGCTATTTGGCGACTCATGAATATTGCATGAGGAGTATATGCTGTTTTTTTATGTGAGGTAACGACGGTAACAAGTGGCCTGGATGGAAAAGTAGCTAAGGGTCAGCAGGCAAGGATGTCTTGGAAATATCCATGTTTCGTAGAAATAAGCACGGTTGATGGCCATGTTGTTAGAACCGTTTGTAAAACAAGATTTCTAATTAAAATATTAAATTAAAATTCATATATGAGTGATGTCAGATATGACCCTCTTTATTGGGCTGTTGCGTAAGAGTGGCGGCAAATTATTGTAACAGAAGTCACTTTAGAGGCGTTTAGAGCTTGTTCTCGGGTGGTGACCTCAGAGTCTCTTGCTGGGGAGATTAGAGATGTGGTGGTGGGAAGCTGGAAAGTTTTCCTGGAGGGCTTTTGTTTTATTTGGCTCTGAAACGTCTCGTGGGGTAGGATCGATACGATTCTAAAGGGGATTGTTGTTGCACTTTTTATGCTAATGTGGCAGCCAGGAGGCAGACCCTGTCCGGCTTCATGAACCTGGTGTTAAGTTAGGGGTTGCATTTATTGTGCTCGTAAGCTTCAGTTGGATTATGCCTGGAAATTTTGGGAAACGTTGAATAAGGTAGGATTTGCAATTATGCATGAGGTTGTTTATGAACTAAGGTAGGCATGGGGTTGCTCCGAAATAGTGACATTGCTGGATCATAATGTGTGGCAGAGACAATCGGAGTGTCAAAGTTAGGTCATTTGACCAAGTGACGCCAGCAGACCGTAAAGGCGCCGAATTCGCCATAAAAATGTGCTTCGTTGTGAATAACTCAGTATATTGCATCTGAAGTCCTGTTGCTTGACAGATAACTGCTGACACTCGCATGATCCGTATAACGAATCTTGGCGGCAGCCACCAGGATTTCTTGATCTGGACCATGTGATCCGGCAGTAATGGTGTAATTACCTGCCAAGTCACGGGTCTCCAGCTGTATAGGATACGTGACAGGCGTCGCTTATGTGCCATAAACGAGCCTTGCCATTTTCACTATGATTCGAAATGAATAGCATTTTTGGCGTCCTTTAAAAAAAACGAGCTAAAAGGACATTATCTGGAGCCTCCTCCTGGAGTATGGCCATTACGTTTCGTTATCTCTGAAGTATGTATCTCTGGAAATGGGTCGGCCGTTTGCTATATACTGGGAAGTGCTCTTGTATCGATTCTCTCTCGCGTCCAAAAAGCACAGAGCTGTAGGGGGGTCTCCCCTCGGATGCGTTTGTCCCACTTTGTAGCACAATTGCAGGGGCATGATTAACTCATTTACATCCACCAGAGCCAGGGAGGACAGGACCGGCCGGGATTGATAATTTCGCTTACTGAACCGTGAATTTTTGGGCTCTCCCAGGCTTGAAACAAAAACTATATTGTAGCATGAGGAGGGCTGAGAAATTAGCAGGAAAGTGATGTGGACTGGAGGCTGATTGTTTTTTTTAGGCGAATTAAAAAAAAAAAATGTTGGGAACTAGGCCATATAGTTGCATAGTGGGGGAAAGAGGCCAGAAATAATTTGATTCGGAATAATGGTTCATATTGCTTGTGATTTTTTGGGGGGAGTGCATTATTCGTCTCAGCTTCATTGATTGTTCATATATCCTGCAGTGAAATGTGTTATTGCATGTGTTGTGTGTAGGAGGTGAAAACCCTTGAAACGGGCTGGTTGTATGGAATGACGTACATGTAATTCTGCGAATGACGTGAAAGTTGTACGGTGTTAAAATTTTTATTTTTGCTTGCAAAATGCTCATAATTTTTTGAGTTGCCTGCCATTTGTGCCCCTTTCTCCGACAGTTCGAAAGTGTTTTTTTTTTGTTTGTGCTGGCGTGCCCTTTTAAATTAGGGGTAATCTGATGATTGTTATCAACATTTTTGAAGCAAAAGTTTTACATGATGTTTAATTACTCGGTTGCCAATAAAGTTGTGGACTTGTCACGGCCACCATTTGCATATGTTGGTTTACTACATTGTCGTTTTGTGGCAAGTTCTGAGCGTGATCAGGTGGTGTAAACAACTTTTTTTACTAGTGGATTTTGACACCTGTCGCGGCAATGTCGTGCACGAGTCATACCATTGTACTGGGGATTCACCCCTAGCAGCACTAGGTGATCCATGTTGTAAGCAACTTCTTTTTACGCGGCCATGACGTGTAAGCATGACTTACGCAATTTGATGAGTCATATCCTCTTCTTCCTCAGGCGCGGAGAGGTAAGACTCACCTGTGTTGTGCATCAAGTGAAAAAAAAGGAGCTGGTCCAGCATTTTGTTCGGCCACCGAATAGGGTGAAAGTACTGGAAATTCGGTGAGTGCATGCATGCACTTGGCTCTATGCCCTTGTCCAGTTTGTGACTTAGATCAGACTGATATGTAGCGAGCAGGATCTATACAGCCAAGGTTGCAATTCTGAGGGAAATGGTCTCTGGGAGGTGTGGAATTTGCACGGTGGGAAATGAAACAGTGCATAAAACCAGAATGGGTTGGCAGGTGAGGTGAGGTGGCGGAAATAGGCAATTCCGCGAATGGGTGTCTCCGTGGCGATTTACGAGGCGGCATTCCTTCATTCATTCTAAACCTGCCCGTCTATACAGGGTGATTCAGAGGATCTTGTCGAACAAGTTGTCGCCCTGAATCACCCGGTATGGTCTCACAGGAAAAGCAACGGTGCATCTTTTAGTATGAAAATCTTGAGCACGGTTTTTTTTCTTCTTCTTACCCGTGGTGTATAGCGTGCGTCAAGAGTTTCATTCTGGCATTGGAACTAGTCAGGTGGGTTGGATCTGAAAAGGGATCCACCGGTCCTGGGGTCCTTGGGACAAGATTCTTGTTCTCGACCGAGTCTTCTTGCCAGCTAAACATGTAGGTTCATATTTGTACAAAGTTCATGCAGGCCATGTTAGGAGGTTTGCGCGTGTCAGGGCGAAGATTTGGCGGCCTTCTGAATATGGTGTAGGAAGTAGTAGGGACATAATACAGGCAAAAAAGTTAATTTGACAAGGTCAGTTGGTTTGATTACTAGAATTGCATGGCGGCAATGAGATCGTGATTGTATGCCTGCAGGAGATGTGAAACCCATTCTAGTTGAATGACGTGAATGCAACAGGAGCTCAATTATGGAGCGAAATTGCATTCTGAAATGTGAAGATATGGTTTTAAACATGCATTTTATCACTACTCCGCCACTAATGAATTTATTACAGGAGCAAGCGAATGACATTTATGAACAAGTGATGAAGTGGCGAAGTGTAGAATTTTTAATGAGCCACCCTCCTGGATTTGTGGAAGGGATTACTGAATATTTCACCTACGCCAGAATAATTATTCGTGAAAGCCAGATTTGCTGGATCAATGTCATTGTTCAACAGAGTTCCTCACTGTGAAAGTTCTTTCACACTTTTGAACTGATTGACCGCGGTTGGATTAGCTTACTTCATGAAGTAATCTTGCTTTATTTAATGATGAGCCAGGAAATTATTGGGATGATTTTTCCGGATGAAATGAGGACGCAAATGTGTCTACTTTATTTATGCTTACATTTTATCGTGATGCAAGCCATTCTGATTTCACAATATCTGCAGAATTTCAACAATCACAGTGACAGTGGAACCCAGCGATCAGAATGTATCTCCAAGGACTGCGTCCTGTTCAGCACACAGTACGTGATATTATGGCCTGTCACGTTATACCAAGGGAGAACAAAAAGCGAGTGTTTATAGGAGCACATGACCTCATGGTGACCACGACCTTACACAAGGTGACTGTGTTGATGAAGTGTTATTTTTACGCCAATGATTGATTGATTTGACTTTTACTATGTAAAAGCCACACAGGTCAGCTTGCCACAATGTTATGCCAACGAATATTTACGATAATACGTAATTGGGAACTGAATTTATGGGATCCTCTTTGGGATACATGTAAATGTAATGCAATAGACTTGACGGAATATTATCAAGAATTATTTCCAAATGTCACGTGGATCACACTAGGCAGGAAATAAAAAGGTATTATACAGTACCTGTATGCGGAATTCAAGGTTGATTGATACACTTGAACAATAAAATCAAAGGTTCTTTTTCATTGCTATTATATGTACCAACTTAACAAACCCTGATGTGGTCGTCAAGGTCTGCCACCCTAGGATAATAAAGGAAAACTACTGAATGCCACCTAGTATCAATGGTGATTTACATCCAATTTGGTTGACCACATCGGTACGGTTCACATGATTAGAGCATTCTTTAATTAGGGCTAAGGGATGTCGTTTCTTTTCGGTTTCCGGGCTCGTCTCATGATACAGCATCCGTCTACACTACGCGATTACTTCACCACATCCGGCAGTGTTTATAACTCTTCATGTAGGTGTTCCAATATCCGAAACTCAATGGTATTACTTGTTGTGCGAGAATTGAAGTCTTCTCAGTAGTTTTGGACTTGAACTGGTTTTCTCATCTGGAAATTGTTTCGATGGATACTGTCAAAATCCCGCAACCCGTGCGAAATTCCATTGCGAGATGCAAACAGAAAATCAACGAAAATGCCAGTCATCATTACTGTACCTGAGGCTTTTGGAATGGGTTTGCCGTTCGACTGGATTGTCATATGATTTGCATGCAAAGCAATGCTGCTGCACTTCCGAGGCCTTCCAATGTCAACGGTCCACATGCCATGCCAGTTCCTGACATCCAAATGATTGACTCACTTTGGGAGTGGCACAGATGGAATGACGCGTCGGGAATATGCAAATGAACAGATACACACCTGGATCCCGATCTAGGACGAATGTGTCGCCACAATGTGCGATGCCATTACGTCCTAGCAGTAATGCTGCCATTTGAAAAAAAAAAAAAAGGTAGCTATTCGTGTCAGGAATGTTCCTAACGAGTTCTCCTTTTGCAGTGGGCCGGAGATTCGATAGGAGGAAGCGGTTCCTTAAAAGATATACCTGTCGGGGCTGCTGTAGTCTACCTTGGAATTGCGATTGGCATGCACCTCTCCTTACCATAATAATGAAAGTGGGTCACTTCAAGGCAGCGCTGTACTGGTCAGTTTTTTCGGAGGTGTATTTAACATCCCCGAATTTTAGGCAAAAACCTGGCCATTTCTTGAGTCAGGAATAGAATCTCATGGTTAAATAATACGGCCTGAATTCTTCACATGTAGTCTATTCAGGATGTGGCGGCAGTGGCTGGGAAAACGGTGCGAGTGCCCGAGATACGCCGACTGCATGTCAAGCAGCGGAATCCTTGATAAGGTCGGAAGGAGACGATGACGCCACGGTCCATGTTGGTGGTCATGGCATCACTTATTCAAAAACCTAGCCCCATCTGGAAAATCCGAGGGATATTACGTCTAGTGTGTTGTCCTTGCGATGTGTGGGGTAGGTGTGTGTGTGTGCTAATTGAGCAGCGACCCTGAGAAAAGGAGCCAATCTTTCCGCAGAGGCTGGCTCTCTTGGGTCCCGTTCGTTCAGGGGTTATAGGCACTCGGTTACATAGGTTTAGTAGAGGTAGAGACTGTCAGGAGGCTCATCCTGGAGGAATTTTATCTGGAAGTCCCATCCTGGTTGGTGAGCGTTTATTTTGTTGGGTGGAAAGGAAAAAAAAATAACCATCTAGGTGCTAAGTGATTGGGTAGATATTAGCCAAGAGTTCGGTGAAGGGCATAGGCGATGCTTAACAAAAGGCTCATCAAGGACGTTGGAGTTAATGTGCTACGGAACTGAATCCACCATTTGCATTCAGATTCGCGGTGAGTAGTGGCAGTAGTCACTGATTGGGGGCTTTCTCCATTGTCATGAGATAGTGATCGTTACTCCTAGACCATTTGTACTGATGGGAATGCTGGCTGAGGCAGATGGTGTTGCAATGCAATATGATGTAACATCGATATTTTGGCCCGGAGCTAAAATTGCGCGAACATTTGTCTGGGGGACATGTGACTTAGCGTGACCTGAGATTTGTAGAGGGATATTTTCAGAATAAGGGTAGTGACCAATTGTCCAGTACGTGCCGAGGAAAATGACGCATCGTATGACACTAAAAGGATAATT
Organism: Catajapyx aquilonaris; assembly: GCA_000934665.2. Taxonomy (NCBI): domain Eukaryota; kingdom Metazoa; phylum Arthropoda; class Diplura; order Dicellurata; family Japygidae; genus Catajapyx; species Catajapyx aquilonaris. The sequence goes on along the minus strand of KZ538057.1, from coordinate 28,053 downwards.
AGTACTTAATTCCATTACTGACTTATGAAGGGAAATGGCTTGGGTATTTCATGTCACAGGTTTCACCGAGCCACAAATTGTGTCCTCATATTCGCTGTAATCTGATTACGGTCATGCATGCTACTTAATTTTGCGCTGATTATAAGCTACCGTTCGAGCCTCACGTCAGTATCAACCAACGTGATTGCCTAGATACCCTTTGCTGAAATGTCACTGAGCTAGAATTGCACTCATTTCTGAATTGCACCTGACATCCCACGTACCACGGAAAATGTTGAGATTGTTTACTCGAGGTCGCATTTTATACCTCGGTCCAGTTATTTTTGCTTAACTTGCATGTTAATGTATAGATATTATAATAATTGTATTAGAGCTCGATGCCGAATTAATATTAGTTGCTGTACGATCCATGTATGTTATTTGTGTACACCGGCACTAAATGGAGGCCTAGTTTTACATGGCTGATGAAAAGGCAGAATGTGTGGCCCGTTCTGCTTGCGATCTTTTGTGGAATTTCTTCAACCCTATGATTTGTAGAAGATTGCTCGTCATAGAGGTTCGAGAAAATATTATCGCAGATCAGTTTCCAGCTGTACAATTAAAAAAAAAAAAACAGTACAGATGAGGTATTTTTCTTCTCATGACCACACAGAACTGTAAAAACGAAGTAACTAGTTTTCACAGCTTGTAATTTTTAAGGTCTATGAGCAAGCAGTTGCGTCAGGGTACAGGCAGTTTATACAGCAGCTTTGTGACTTGAACGATGTTTCTTTTGTGTGCGACTTCTCGGAAACATGGTTCATTGGAAGGAAAACTTTTCAGTAGTGCGTCAGCGAAAGCTTGTCATGCTTTTAGGTCACAAATGAACCGGAAACACCTATTCAGATGTCTTTATTCTTGAAACTGCATTAAATGTACCGATTACATTTTGCGGCATTGCAGCTTATTGTAACTGATAACGAGCTGCCTTGAATTATCGTGTAAACGGTCACGTTCTTAATTGTGTCGACCTTAGCAGTGTGTAACCTTGTGCGATAAGCCCTGCATAATTTAACCAGCTCTATTAATTGTCTCCATTCTAGTGAAGTTCGTATATTCTCTTGTAAACTAATAACGTTGCCTCAGTGGCACTAATGAGGACATTTGTGCTAAATGAGCTGCCGTGATATTTGCGAGGAGCTCGCCTGAAAAATTTAGCTTGCAAGCATAAAGCTCATTAGAAATTTAAACTAGACACCAGAGTACATCAACATAGTGTTGTGTACAGAAACCAGCATGTCGTGCGTACAGCATGGCGTGTTCTGAAGCATTATAAAAATTACAGATATTATTTTGTGCATGTATAATTTACTGCTGTTTCGTCCAGTATGTTGCATCATTAAAAGACTAGCGAATTACGATAAATTGGCGGTGTTGGATGAGGGACATCCATATATCACATATGAGATGGCTCCGGCAAGACGCACCAACTAACAGTACCTGACATCGAAACAAGCCAAGGAAATAATCAGTGGTGAAAGCTCTTCTGCATCCCAAAAAACCGCCACAAGCTGCACCCGTGCCATTTCTCAAGCTCTTGTAAACCAAGCAAAAATGCAGAGTTTAAACTGTTGTAATTGCTAAACAAGCAGCATTCTCACGTGGTTTGCCAATTCTCAATCAGCCAGCTGGGAAGGCCAGATTGATGATCCGTTACTTGTGCGAAGGTGTAACGGTAACATGCAGAGAGGATCCGACATGCAGCTGACTCTCCTGAGTGAAAGTGTACAAACAGACGGTCTCATCTTGTTTCATTAACAGCTGTTATGTTCCACCGAAATAAACCGCTGGACAAGTGCATGTAGGAAGAGAGAGATCACTATATATTTTTTTTCTTCTCAAGAGTCATCAACCTATGGGGCTCAACGAGGACAACACACTGGTGACATCACTCTGTGTTTAATATGCAAATTAAAAGGAGCCAGCACTCATTTAGGACACTTTAAGCTGGAGACTGGTCCGAAATCTTGGAGGCCAGAAAGAGTTGGAAAATCTTGATCAGAATGAGGACATTTTCGCTGTCATTTGACGGAATGCATGTACTTTCCTGGCTAATGCGACCCCGTTTCTCTGCGGGGTTCACACGAACATGCAGAAATCTGGGATGGGTTGTGTTGTGTTTCTCAGGCCCTTTGGCTTTTCCCTTGGAGATTTTTTTTTTCTTTCATTTGAGCTATTTCCTTCCTTGAAAACAATAGGCCTCATAAGTGGAATGGGTCGTCACCGTTTACATACAGTATGGTACACGGTTGCGAATTGGGAGTGGAAAAGGAGGGGCTCATTGTAGAAAGGTAGTGTTCTTTTGTGTAAAATTGAATGTCGCGGCTCAGAAAGAAGTTAACGTGCAAAAGGGCTGCGGCACAGACCCGGAAGCACCTGATGTGAATTCCTAAGTACGCCCCCATCCGTCGTCGAGCTTACCATATGGCTTCCTAGATGAAACTCACTCCCCATTGAAACCAGTTAGTTGTCGGAGACTTGTGTAGGAGTGTGTGGGATGAAGGTATGTGCACATATACTTGCACTCGTTTTGTATGCGAAGGATGCAGTTTTTTTAAAGGACATGTGACAGTTTCGGGATGTTATCAAGTAAGGACGGAGAGAGCACGACTTTTGTAAGGGTGTTTATGCTGTGCGTCACGAGGAGGGGTTGGGCGATTCAATGCCAGAATGGCCGATGGTAATCGAAAATAGCACCTTACACTTTAATGGTGGCAGGTGAGCTTGAAGTGTCGTAAGAGTAAAATTTTAATATGTGTTCAGTTCCTGCTCATGGGCAATCACATGGCGTTCTCTGTCGAGGTCAGAAATAATAGATGCGACGTGCATATTTTCCCAAATTCGTGCAATTATATCTTAGTGAGTTTATACTCGGGGAAGACATGTAATAGTATGTCATTGGAATTATAGTAATCACGTGGGTGGGAGCTTTAATAATGCTGGAAATTTAAAGTGACAAAATCAGCAAGTAACTGCCATAAAACTGGAATTCAGTTTGAAATGTATTGCTCGTATAAACTTCATCTAATCATGACAAGCGTTGGAGTTTATTCATTATATTTAATTATAAAATTTTTGTGGTCACGAACTAGTCAGAGATACCTACGAAGTTATAAATGTTGACCTTGACATTATAATCGTTGTTTTGTCTGAACGTTTGCGTAATTTCAACATTGTGCGATTACAACGACGTGTGAATCCATCTTCTGTTCATCATTTTAAGTAGGCTTGCGTCAAATTTTATTCTGCATATCTTGACGATAATTTGCATTATTCATCTCAATTTCAAACTCGTACAAATTATTATTTAAAATATGGAACGTTTCATGTTTATTAGTGCTAGCAAAACTAATCACATAGGTTTTCATATTTGCTAAAGTGATAAATTACTGTCCCGGACTTATATTTGTGCCGCATTGCCTTGTTGTTTGATCCTTTATTCCCCTTTCAAGTTGTCAACATTGTTGAACGGGACAATACAACTACCTCGATGTTACATAATCGATCATTGTCGACTATCGAACGTGCCGAACGAATGTCTTTTTTTCCCTCGGAAAAGGTAAAAGATTTTTTGTATTCAGATAAGGAAGGAGGACAAACTCGAGGGAACGTGTTCTCATTCACTTCCAGAAAGTAACATGGATTGGAGAACTCTATCAGTTCGATCGAAGTTCCGACTTCCAAGTGCTGAAACAGGCCATTTTGTGGATGCGTTAAGAGTTTTGTAATTTGATAAGGCAGGCTACAGATTGTTTGTTGAAAGCTGCTTCGAATCAAGTATTTTTAAGGCCCTGTCATAACAACTTAAGAGAAAATATCTGATTAATATATTGCGAATACCGAAGATAATCTTAGATTAACTGAGTTTATGTTCATGCAACATGGCTTTTTATGAGGCATAAAACAACATCCTAAGAATAAGCTACTCACGTATATCTTGACAGTTATTCGGATTTAAACTGAATAAATGTGGGGGAACGAAAGAAATGCTAACATGTTAGTGGAGGAAGCGTGTATTCTCCGCGGATTTGGAACCTATTGTGGTCAAATATTGCGTTTGCAATATATCCTACAAAGTAGGATGTCCTCAAGGACCTATCCTTTCTCATAGCAAATTGTCGCTCCCACAAAAGCGAGGCACTTTGGGGACACCGAATTGCGGTTGCTTTCATATTGGCTGTGTCACGACACTCGCAAATGTCTCCCGAGTGCTTTTCTCTAACATGAAATTGTGTGTACATTGGCCCAATCGAAGCAGGTTAGTTATATAAAAAAGAGTGTCCTATCAGCCACACTGGATATAAGCCTGCAGGGTACATATGTGCTATTTATGATACCGATACCATGAATAATTAATGCTTAATCGAGGGATTAATTAAATTTCAAATTTTGCAGAGTAATTGAATGATTCAGACGGAACTATCAGTTTATCTATTCAGAGTGGTCCTGACCCCGGAAGTGAACCCTGATCGTGTCAGGAAAAAGCAACGGAACCACCTTCATTTGATGCGCCCTCGAAGTGATACGGAATTTGGTGCAACGGTGCTGTAGTGAGATAAAGTAATTTGAAGCTGCGCTTGAGTACTCTGATGAAGATGATCACTTCAGTGCACCTTTTTTTATGTACTTACATGGCCATAACTGCACAATCGTTTTTCTCCATACCATGTGCCAACTGGAACGTCCCTATCGTCTTTTTTAAAAACGGGTATACGCACATACAGGGAAAGCGGGTTTCTTCTTCGTGCAACCCCATGACTTCTTGGGGTTGACCTCAAGTTTTGCTGGAGCTAGTAGCAGGAACCAAGGCCATAAAAGATGATAGACAACCAGGGTGAGATATCAAATAATGGCGAAGGTGGGTCGTTTGTAGGCCAGGGGCGTCTGTTTGAAATATGTAATGGTCCCCAACTTTGGAGTTTTTTGGGGGGCGATATTTCGGGGAGATATGAGGATGACTCACTGACTTGTGAGACGATTTTTCACGGTGGGCCCATAAGGCAAGTGGGGGGGGGGGGGGTTTTTTCACAGCAAAACTTGACGACATTCCAACAGGTCGTTGCTCCAAGAGGACTATCGTCACTGCCGAGTCAAAACTTCGGGCTGTCAATGTTTGAGTTTTGAAAGGAAATTGTGGAAGTAACCGAACAGAAGCTGTCCAAACTCTGTAATAGCGCGATCACGATAGAATGACGCAAAGTTAATTAATTTTCATGGAATTTGCAGAATAGCACTTTCTTAGGATTATAACGTACGTTGGGATCGACTATCAGCTGTGTGTAACCTACGCTTATCGAAGGATATCCTGCGAATAGCCTTGACAAAATGCGATCTATAGCCTCTTGGAAACCATACGGACCTGCAAAATAAACAATATCTGGAATATACATTACTCACGGTACACTGCATGAAAAGCACGTTTCGGTCGTAATTTAATGAATGCCCATAAAAAATACGATCAGGCCGGCTACATTTTTGCGATCCCGATATTTTTACGACGCTACATGCAGCCCAAAAAAGTAATTACTCCGGCAATCTGGCTGATTTACAGATCCAGTTAGCTTGGCGGGGATTGGCAGATAATATTGTGCTCTAAGGTTATTTTCGCCATCTCGAGTTTGGTAAGGGTAGGTTATGGAGAGACTTTCAAGGGTTATTGGAAATCAATGCGTGCGTTAAGTGAAGCGGCAGTGTCGTTTGCAGTTTGTTGCCTCCCATCATAGAAACCGGGTTACTTTGGAGCGACGACTTTTCCCATTTCGACGTGGTAACTCATTTGGGGGATTATACATTGTATCGAAAGGGCTGGAGAAAAAAAAATATTTGCTCAAGTTTCTGTAGGTTCAAAGTTGCGAAGAGCTCCGAGAGTTTAATCCAGTAACGTTCTCTACTAAACTTGCATTTAAAAGCCTCTTGAGAACTGGAGGATTGTTTGATGTAGGAACTACAGCCCATTCATTCCAGCGGAAGGAAAGTTTCGGACAGAATGGAAGAGAAGGAAAGGGAACTTTATGTTCTGGCAATTAGTTCTGGCCCGAGGACGCACGTGACCTGGGTGAGAACTGGGACAATCACATTGCCATTTGGTCCTTTTTTGGGATTTATTTATCAAAGGAGTGACCTACATGTGCCTGAAGGTGATTGGGGGGCTGTTATGCACTGTTGGGGCCATGTGTGAGAGATAGTGATGTTTTCTTACTTTGTAGGTGAGGACTGCTTGACATGGGGGACTTTTGGAGGTCTCCGAGCCCGCGGTCCTACCCGATGTCTGATCCCCCTCCGGAGTCCAGGTTGAAGGATAAGGCTCGGCTGCTTCGGTTGGCACAGAGTATCAAGACCAGGCCCAAGTCCAAATCTCAGCAAGGTCGGAGCAAGAGGAGGCTGGACTTCCAGGATGATCCGAGCTACACCAATATTGAACACTTGGTTTTCGAGAGGTAATGGCATTAAAATGTAGCAATCACTACATAGCTACTCAAAGTCGAAAGGGTTCAATATAAGGACAAGATGCATGTGTTCAACATATCTTTTTCGGGCTGGTTGTTGCTTTGAAAATATACACTGTGTCAGGACTTATTTTTGTAATGAACTACACTGAAACCTGTGCATAACAGACACTGGATATAGCAGTAACTTGCCTGTTATGAAACTTTTATTTAGGCCAGCCAGTGCATGTAACAGAAACATGTTCAGTATGAATTTTTTTGTGGAACTGGTGTACATAAGTTTTACCATTTTTTTGGAAACAATCAGGATGTTATTTATACAGTACTTGCAATGATGCAATGCATGCTGTTAAATCCATTGCAGCTTTATGATTATTATTTATTACTGTCTTCAATAGGGATAAACCCGCAATACCTTGAGGAGTCCTACTAGCAGGGTTGGGTTGCAAATGGCCCTTTCTAGGAAGTGATTTTATGACCGGCAGCCTTGAGATGGGATCTGTTTCTAACATTTGTTTTATTTTAGGGCTCAGCTTGTCAGGACAGGACCACTGGAAACAGGCACTGGTGGTTGGAGTTCGCCTGCAGTAATTCACTCTCCAGAGCCTCCAAAATATGACACTTGGGATAATTACCCAGCCAGTAATGGGAGCAGTCCTGGGAAGGATCAAGAGTTGCACAATAAGGACTGTGGACAGAACAGTGTCAGTAGGACTCAGATATTGAATGACATTCACACAATAGGCCATGCGGATAAAATTGTGAATGTGACTGAAAGAGAAGGTGCTGACACTCATACTCCCCATGATGACAGTATTCCTGGCATATCAGGACCCAAGCAAGGTCCAAGTATTGCTTTGCCAGCAGTAGTTGACATTCCACAACCAGGTGTAGTCAAACGAAGTTCAAGTGATACTGGAAGAAAAATGTTTGAAATGTTGCAATTTTTCACACCTGAAAAGAGCGCAAGTGATGAAGTTGATGAAGGGACTTGTACGGTGCAAATTCCATCTCCTATTTATTCACCGAGAGATATTACAATAATTTATCCTTCTGATGCCGATGAAGTTATTACCAAACCGGTCAAGATTAGCATGCAGGTGCCTGAAACAAATGTTTGTGCCTGTGGTGAATCACCTACCTTGCAATATCATTCCTCAGGGAAAACCTTGTCCCAGATGCCTTTACCAAATGAAGCGCCTAGTCCAATCCATTCTCCTACTACCCCCACATATGATTCTCCTACCCCAAAAGGCCTCAGACTGTCTCTTGCCACACCAGATGATTTGCCGCAACAGCCAGCTCCTGCAGTGGACTGTCCAAAGAGCAGGAATGAAACAGTGTGTATGAATGGTCAGAATGTTGCACCAAAGGCATGCAAGCAGCAAAGTCAAGATGGGAAACACAAGCCATCATCTAGTATTCAAAGACCTTCACGTGTCACTCCTCCTAAAATTAAGACTGGTACTGCTGACAAGTCACGGCAGATCAGTCCTGCCACTAGAGAATCTCCTGCTGCCTCAGGTTGCAATTTGCCGAAGCCAGGTGGAGCTCCAACTGCATCCAGTGTAAAACCGAGAGCCGCAAGTGCTGCAAGGAGGACATTTTCCAATTGCACAGTCTCTCCTGCCAGCAGCCGAACCCAAAGTTCTGAGTCTTTGAGCATCGGTAGGCGACTGTCAGAATCATCTGCTTCAAGCAGGTGGTCTGTGGGAAGCCAGGGCTCAAGTCCCCGAACCCAAGCAAAGAGAAGTGTCAGTGTAAGGGATCCTCCACAAGCCACTAGGAGATACCAGTCCAGGCAGTCAGGACCAAAGAATCAAAGTGCACAAGATACAAAAGACTCAAAAGGATTGGTAGGTGTTCCGCGAAAGAGTGTGTCATCACACATGCCACCATCAGGTGGGAAACCCAGCATGCTTCCTGTGCCTGTAACTTCTCACCATAACACTAGTACTGCAAGTGTGGCTGGCACTTCAAGAACAGCTTACCAGAGAAGCACAAGCTTGCGTGTTCCTAATGGGATACCATCACCGACAGTCAGAAGGAAAAGTGCTGGAGAAGCACGTGTACAGGAACAGCAAGCAAGAAAGACGGCTAGTGGAATTGCAGTGAGGTCCAGAAATAAGGTTCAACGCGTCCCTACCAAGGGGGTTTCTCCCAGAGGAAGCAGTGCATCTTTTTATGTGGCATTGCCAGAATCAGATTCAACAGGCTTGAAAACGCCATCAAAAGGTGTGACCTCTTTAACTGCAAAAAGCAGCAGACCATGCCAAGTTTCCAGAAAGAAGTTGGTTGACCCCAATGAAACAAAAGTAGATGCAGTGTCAGGGCAAGAACCTAACAATGCAGTTGCTAATGGAGAACATAATTTGTATGAAGACGCCTGTGTGAATCAACATGCCAGTGAGGAGAAAACTTGTGCTGACTGCAGTGCTGAAGCAATGATTCCAACTCAGAACAGTCCTCTGGAACATCCACAATGTGACAAAGCAGAGTGTACCAGTGAACCGTGTGAGCCTAATGGACCCTATCCTTGCAATAAGCAGCACCATGTTCCTCTGATGCAGCAACGTTCCAATTCCCTACCGAAGTCATTCCTGTCAGAGAAGTATGGCATCCTGGGCATCAAAGTAGCACTTCCCAGGTAGGAAACTTCTTATTCTCTTTGCATGCAAGTGACGAGTGGACACAGACAAACCTTATCCAAGACACTCACTGAACGTGAGTGTCTTGGATAAGGTTTGTCTGTGTCCACTCGTCACTTGGAAGCAAGTTTTATGATGCATTTCGATGCATGAATTGATTTACATTATACATTGCAAGTGGCAGTTTCATGTACAAAAGCCGTTCAGCTTGCATTTCCATCTCGTATTTAGTGGATTAATAAGATTTTACAAAATAATACCGTATTTAAACATATGGATAAGTGCGGTTTTGTGTGTTCACTCCTTATGTGATATTTTGCAAATTGTTTTGCAAGTGAAAAGATTCTAGTAACATGAGTAAGCATGTGTTGCCGCTTCCCAAAATATTCAAATGTTACTGCACATTTGTAACTTCTGGTAGAATTTGTACTGGTGATGCCTGGTATCATAATGATTGGATGCCACCACGAGTGTGTAAATATATTACTGTACCACTTTCACTAGTATTTTTAGCACGTTCTTGTTGATTTCTCACATTTGCTGCAAATACTGTGTCAGGAATGTGTTCACAAAGTAACGGACTGCCTAGGAAGGATATGCTGTAAACATGGAACTATAGTGCCCTACTTCTGGCACCAGACTTAAAACAATGACACATTATTAATGTGTAATTTTTTATGATAGTGAGGCATTGTGCTACTGAAAGAAGGGTGTAGTTGTAAACTTAAATGCAATGGTTGTGTTACTTTTTTGTGTCTTGAAGTAATATGGAATTTACAGGGAAAGTGGGCTATGGATTGGAGGATTTTATAAGTTTAACCTCATTTTACATATCAAGGCTTTCTTTTACCTTTAATAATATGCTCATAACTTTATAGAGCACATTTATCAAAACTAAGGTTGTGTTCACGTTGTACCAGCTTTAAGAGGTACCGGTAGTGCATGGTAAATTTATTAAAATTTGGACCAATTATAAAAACTTGTTGATTGGAAAGGAGCTTACCAAACCCATTAGCTAAAGTTAAGTTTTATTGTGAGCTCGGCCCCAACAGCACTAGAAGTGACAGCTCGTGTTATTGACTTGCAACTGCTTTCCGAACTTTTCCGAAGGATCCGGGCGAATAACTTTGCTTTGTGATGCCATTTCCAAACTTCTGAGTTTATGACGAGGGAGAGGCGGTTATACATTCTGAATCGAAGACGAAATTTGTTGTTCAAGTTGGAAAGGTCGTGAAAACTTGGTACACCAGAGGAATTTATTGGGAGCTCACTAGATCATGCGGACTACTTGTCATGTGGAAAAGTGTAGGAAGTATGGCAATATTCGACTTTGCGTCTGTAGTATGCCGGTTCTGTAAGCGCAAACGGGATAGAGTGAGATAAATAAGTAATAGGATGGGTCCATCACATCGGCGATGCATTATACAGTGTTGTAGAGTACAGTCGCTTTTGTTGCTAAGGTATAACTATGCACTATGAAATTCTGTCCCCATTTTCCGAACTGATCGATTACCTTCTCGGAGGTATAGATCTAATCTTCGTGGTAGGTTATATTCTTGTGACAAAATAAACAATTATTTTTATTTTGTTGTGACAAAGTAATTTTTTCGAAACATCGAGGACTGAAGTGAGTGTTGTGTGAACACTGGGAATTTTTTTAAACGCTGAAATGATTGTCATGCTCTACAGCAGTGGTTCCAAATTGAATTCTCAATTCTGCAACTATTCCGATTTAAAATCGCCATATGGGATGCCAGGATGTTGAGAGTTATCAATATTGTTCATTGAAGCATTGAATGAAATTAATGTGTCCAGAATAGTTGTTCATTACCCCACTTAAAGGCGGTTTAACCTGAGTAACTAGTGTTGCAATTTCAAATAATTATTTTTTAAATGTCACTTTTAGTAAACAATACGCAACTCCTAATCTCAAGCATTGTACCTATAATTTCCAATTTAAGGTTTCAAGCACTTCTTGTGGCGATTTTATATTATGTGAAATGTTCGAATTTCAATGTTGATTTTCGCGATACCGGCAGAGATAAGACAAAGCTTTTTCAACTACATTTATTATGAACAACTTCCAGTAAAATATACTGTGGCACGTGGAAAAATCAATCCTGGTACTCTCCACCTACCTGCCTTCCGTAGGTCACTTAGTGTCTCCCTGTAAAATTACCACCTTGACAAGCGAAACGACAAAACTGGGGGATATACAGGTGAATTGTGGTGTATGTTTAACTATACCGCTAGTGGGAATTAAAAGCAGGCTATATAGTCACATCTGTTTAATTTTTAATGCCCTCTTGAGTGCTTACGACGCCAATTGGCAGTATCTCACAATCTGTGAAAACAATGCTGAAAATTGAATGAAATAATGAGTGTACAGAGTGCTTATTAGGGGGAAATGCCAAAACTAGTATAGGGAGAAGGAAACCATTAGTTGGTAATTGTCTTCTGGTAGGAGAACAATTCTCTTTCGAACGTTCTTAAATTTAATTCTAATTCACAAAATGTTGCGATAGTTCAAGGGGGAGTTATCGAGAGGATGCGATCATCTTCAGTGCTAAATAATTTCAGGCCAAAACAGGCAACAGTGAACTAAATATTTGAGTGGCATCATGACTATAAATGCAACGCTCGTGAGTGACACTTGAAACTCTCCTTGTGAACGGTGAATATGGGATGCAGACAATTTAAAAAGCGATTCCTTGTTATGTGACATTTGAATGACACAGGTGGAATTCTGGTCGCACCGTGGTAATGGGGAAACTGGAAAGTGACAGTTTGATGAGGAATTGCATGATCGAGGATTAGCACCCTGTAATATTCGGTATCAATATTATATTTTCGAATTTCTGCAGTTAGCTTCCATGCTTCAGTGACTTGTTACGCAACTATGCGGGGTGTTTGTCTCATGTTCTTCGTTATGGCGCTGACAGCCAAGTCGTACATGCTGTCAACTTTGAATGACAGTCTGGAAATGTCGCATGTGATAACCTCTCACTTGATGTATGACTTGATGGAGAATTTTCCATCATGTTCGTTGTTATTGGTTCACGACTTTGAAAACCATAGGCTAGCATGGTTGATAAGGATGTTGCAGATGAACTATCGAATAGCTATTTCGATCAAAGGTGAGAAGGTGCAAGAACTGAGCAGAGAACAGGAATTGGCCGCTCGTTCCAGGTTCAAGATTGCACCTTGTCTGATGGTCCTGATCACTTCGGCTCATGAGGAGGGTATGAAGCCGCTGTTTCATTATGCTGTGAGACAATTGAAGGTGCAATTGGACGAGGACTACTTTGTCATGTGGCAGAGATCTGGAGATGTCAATCGTGAACTTTTGTCTCAATGGGCAAGTGGGTTGAAGTGGAAGATAGCAATTCAGACAGCATCAGGTTCAGGTGGCCTAGTGTTGAATTTGTCAACCGTTTGTTCATTTTGCCAGGAGGGGAATGCCACTTTGATGCCATTAACAAGTTATTCTTTGGGATCACCTAAGGCGGTGTCGAAGTTGTATCCTGACATGACTAAAAATTTGCATGGGAAAACTTTGAAGATTTCAAATTTTGTCACTTTCGACATGGCAGACGTGCATCGCATCTTGGAGGCAGAAGGATTCATTGGATTGACACTTCGTCACGGAATCTTGTACCACATTAGCAGAAAGATGAACTTTGTACCTCATTCGTACATGATCGACCTTGGAGAAATGCTGGAGCGACGTCGAGAGAACGGCAGCTGGATAGGTATGGTCGATCACGTGCTGCAAGGGAAGTGCGACTATGCCATTTTTTCGAGAGCTATTGGAGAGAATATGCAGTTTGTTGATACTTCATACCCTTTTTTGTACTTGTGGATGGCCTTCGGCAGCAAGACAGCCTCACCCCTCGTGGCATGGGCTACCATCATTTGGCCCTATACTCCAGGGATGTGGCTTCTTATTACCGTGTCACTATTTGTATCAGCAGTGATCATGGGCTTGCTCATCAAAGCAGGAAGTAAAGCCAAAATATCCGGCGAACCATCCGCAGGCCGTCTTTCAACTGCAAGCCTGATCGCATACGCGTTGCAGTATTGTTCCCGTTCATTCGTCGAACAGCTTCCTAACAAGGAAGTCCCACCAGCTGACGGAGCCAAGGCTTTCATGCTATTCTGGCTGTTTTTTGCCATTGTCATATCCTGCGGCTACCAGGAGATGCTTTTTGCATTTGTCACAATCCCAGTTCGAGAGAGAGTTCCTGACTCGTTTCATGCCTTACTAGAATCCGAGTATGATTGGGCGATGCCTTTTGGACATTCGGTGATGTTCCAAGAGTTTGTGGCCATGGCTAACCTCTCCATGTACAAGCGGCTGGTCGACGAGGCAATGCTGGTGAAGGATGAGCACGAGTGTGTGCAGAGAGGCTTGCAGGATAAATGGGCCTGCATCAGTTTCTCAATACCATTGATGTCCGCTAGACAAGGCGCAACTGACCGTCGAGGACACATACCCTTCGTCATTGCACCACACACGGCCTTCTTCATCTACACCTACGCCGTTTTTCCGAAAGAAGCCGTCATACGAAAGACTTACAATGATGCCTTGATGGGGTTGATGGAAGGAGGAATCATCTTCAATCTCGTGGACAACCACGCATATATGACTCATATGAGAGCTGTTGTGGCTGATCGCAAGAGAGCTGCTGAATCAAACACGGATTTTGAAGAGACGGAGGAAGACTTTGGTGAAGAGGGAGGAGGTGGGGGTGAAGAAAAGCCTACGAAGCTCACCCTTAAGAAGCTTTTTGGTCCGTTTTTACTTCTTCTGGCAGGGTACATTCTGTGCTTGGCAGGGTTTCTCCTCGAGTTATTTGCTTATTTACAGAAGAGGTGTCAAATGAGGTGTTATAATTTGTGTATTGAAACATTCCGCGGATCTTAAGTTTGAGGAGGTCTGTGATGTACCCTATTATCACGAATAATTGCAATGTATATTTATTCTGACATTTACGAACCTGAAGTACTTTTACCATTTGCTGTGCATACTGTATAATACATCTTCATCGATAGTACTCTTCTGATATTGCACGTATTCAATAGGGGTTTGGAGCTCAAAGAACACACGCATTTCCGCAACTCTTATCTACAATGCACGGCATTTCCATCAAATCATATCGTATACATTCATCGAAGTACAGGCTCTCAAGCACATTGGTATAACCGCTTGAATTCTTAATGTACTGTACACCGTCTGCAACACGCCACTGAGTACCTGCAGAGTGTATTTAGGGACAGTGTTGACCACTACGCGGTCGCAATATATACGCGTTGTTTGTAGACTAAACGTCGTAAATAATACCTCCTACCTGGCGAAAACTAGCAGACATGCGGGGTCCAAGTGCGTACTTGTTGTGGACTTTAGCCCTTTTCGTGTTAGTGTCGACAAAGAGGTTCCAGAAAGGAACTACTCCCGATGAAGACGACATTTATGTGGTGTCATCATTCCTGTATGGAATGAAGAGGCATTATCCCAATTGCACGTTGGTGTTGTCGCACGACTTTCACATTTCTCCGTTTCTGTGGCTTTTGACCCGACTGAATGAAGATTACTTGACAGCAATCCAGTTGACTGGTGCTTCTGATGAACAACCACGACCAGAATTGGAACTGGAATCATACTCCAGGAACAAAGTTGGTTATTGTACGGTGCATTTGGTAACAAGCGCCACAGCAAATGGTTTCGAGTCACTACTGCGTTACACGATGAGAAATGTGCAAGTGCTGCTGGATCAAGACTTATTCGTTCTTTGGTTGCGATCAGATTCTCAAGATGTTTTGAACTCTCCTTGGACAAAAGGGATGAAATTCAAATTGAGTCTGCGAGCTTGGTCGAGCGTGGGCATGTTAGAGTTGTCCACTGCATGTTTCTTTTGTGCAGAAAATTCAAAAACAATCATTATGCCTGCTTATTTAGGAGATGACACGTACTTCAAAGTTGTGGATTTGTTTCCTGATATGACCACAAATCTAGGCGGCAAGGAACTTAGAGTGGCTTACGTGCGTGAGCTGGACTACGAAAATCTGAATTCTGTGTACAAAGGAAAAGGGCACAGGGCCATGTCAGGTGACGGGCTCGTCTTTTACTTAATATCAAGGAAGATGAACTTCGTGTTCGTACCGGACCCTTTCGATCCGACTGAAATGCTGGAATCTCGTCGTCCCAACGGTACCTTCATAGGAACTGTGGACCACCTCCTGAGACATACATGTGACATTGCTTTTATGTCCAGGTCTTCTGAGGAAAGCATGCCTTTCATCGACTTATCTTCGCAGGTCTATTTCTCTCCCGTAGCATTTGTGACTGGAAGGCCAAATGTTGTGACCTCATGGGGAGCCATAGTGTGGTCATACAGCTACGGTTTATGGATTCTCATCTTTCTGACGCTCCTGCTGTCATCATTTGTGTTAGCTGTCTTGCTTAAGACTGATTTTACTTGTCCGGATGCTGTCAGGGCACAGAGTTTTACGTCTTTGTTCTTGTTTACTGTTAACAGTTGTTCTAGAGCCCTTATTGAACAAAATCCGCGGGAAGAGTTTCCTGAAGGTGACGCACCACGTCTCTTCCTACTCTTCTGGCTATATTTTGCCATGGTTATCTCATGTGGCTATCAAGAGATGCTTTTCTCATTCCTCACCATCCCCGTTTACGAACCACTCCCATTAGAATTTTCGGATCTACCGTTGTTAAAATACACTACCGGTGTTCCTTATGGTCACGGATTGCTTTTTCAGATGTATGTTGACAAGGCGGGAATTCAGTTATACACTGATATGTTCGCTGCCAACGAGCAGTTTGCAGATGAGTGGGATTGTATGAGAGTAAGCGTAACGAAGAAGCAAGCTTGCATTTCATTCTCACTTATCTTTGAAGCATTTTCCAGTTTATATGTGAATATGGAAGGACAGAAATTGCTGATCATTGCTCCGGCCAAAGAATTCTTTACCTATTA
Organism: Catajapyx aquilonaris; assembly: GCA_000934665.2. NCBI lineage: Eukaryota > Metazoa > Arthropoda > Diplura > Dicellurata > Japygidae > Catajapyx > Catajapyx aquilonaris. The sequence continues at coordinate 11,925 of KZ538057.1, read as the reverse complement.
CAGTTCTGGACTTCGGAAAGATGCGCTTATTAGAAACACCTACAATGATGCACTTCAAGGCATTATTGAAGGGGGATTTATTATCCATTTCATAAAAGTCGGTTCGTACGAAAAATTTAGAGAGGGTTTGGCCAAAGCCAGGGCAGGAGAGACCTCCTTTGGGATTATCGAAAGTGATGGTGAGCAAGTGAGATCTCTGACGCTGAGCAAACTTTGTGGTGCTTTTTTGCTTCTGGTGGTTGGTTGGACCATTGGTGTTTCCTTGTTTCTACTTCAGAAAATGTACCGACTAATCCAGAACTGTTTTAGGCACTGTTATGCACGGTTCCGTGTGCAACAGCCATATAATTGCACAAACTTTATGATGTGAAACCCTATATATTAAAAGGAATAATAATGCACCTCACATGGCCGTATTAGCTTTATTAAGATGTATACCTTTGCGATGTATTCGATCACGTGCATTTGTCTGTTCAATAAACTCATCTATAGCGGCACAAACTCTGCTTTTCCTTGTTCACAGTTGTCAGAATACGGCCGGATATTACCTCCATTTCCATCACTGCATGCCGCAGCCTTGTTTAATTTAACAGTCATTGATGTCCCGAGTCCATCAGGAAAGTTTCATCAATATGAGCCAGATTGAAAGCGTAGATATTGTATGCCAATGAATTATTTCTCTCAAACTGAGCTATCAAGATTAGTCGGCACTCGCATTTCACACACGTAGATGTTACGTAACCTCAGTGAATTTTGTATAGTGTTTGCCACCAAATTGGTCAATATCGTTTGATCTGCAACCCTATATTTCCTCCGACCAATTGGTCAAAATTGGGAGGCAATGGGATTGCAGATCAAACTATAATAGGACATCTTCATTTGCAATTAAGACATCTTTTATACACGTAAATTATTACAGGAGTAGTGACCCATGGATTACATTATAAGCACTCCCTGGCAGTATGATTGACAACCATATGACATTGGATTACAATCGCAATTCGGCTTATATCTGGAAATTCAGTGCGATAAGTCGGCACCATTGACAGATTATAAACGAACGCCTTGACCTGGTCATCAGTCTCAATATTGAGTTTCACCCAAATTCACATTATTGGAATATCCTGCTACATATGCAACCCACAAGATTAGGCAGTGCTGTATGTCCCACAGGATGGCTGTTTGTCATCTTGTTGGTCAACAAGGCCACGTGGCAAGGACGAGCTTTGCACCTTCTCAAACATGTCTCTCTTTTGACATGCATTTCATAATAGATGTCGCAAGTCCTTTTTTTTTTGCCAACTACTCACACATGTTACCCACGGAGTTCCTGCTCCTTGATCATTACAGCAGCTGCAGTCTGAAGCAGACGACACTTCCTGTCTGTGAGGGGGACCTTAGTAGGAAAAACGACGCGCTTCTTCCGGTTTAGCATTATGAAACCCAAATGCAGGCAAAAAGTATACCTTTGTTCGAAAACGGCAGGGTTCACTGCACACTCGGTGCCTATTGAAAACCCCTTTTTTTTGCCGACTGAATAGGCACTTAACACACGGCATAAATCTAGACCTTTCTAACTCTTATCGCTAAGGTGTCAGACTCTAAATGTAGGTTGGGTGCTGCTGTGGCAATTAAACAACCATTGTTTCACGCGTGATATTTAGGCAAAACTTAGCTCCGATGCCAAGCCCAGTACCCTCCTATAGCCATGGAAGACTGGTGGTGGTCCTGGACGCTGGGCATCGCAGTTGAAGCCCTGATTTGGTCCCCTTTGAAAAACAGGTATCGGTTTTATCTATGGTCAACAAGGCCAGAATTTTGGCCACCCTTGCCAACCCCGCACGACGCATGCGCCAGGCATGCACCGAGTCTCCATATGAACAGCACATGTTCACTTCAATTCGGGCGTTTGCTAACAGCAGGAGTGTGTCGGGTGGTTCTCTTCAGTTTTTTTTTAGTGTGTGGCCTAAATAATGCGTGTGTTTTCGTCCGGTCAGCGAAGGCCGTGTCGCGTTTAGTGTGACCTCATCACTTCAATAGTGACACGATTTATCGAGTGGATTTGACGGTCGTCTGGTATGTACTCGCGTTGGCTGTAACCTCATCCGGCGACAGGTACCCAACGTACTTTTCTGCATTGGTACCAAGGCCATTTGAAACTGGTTTTGCTTGCGTAATTGAGTAGAAGACCGTTGGTGGCTCGGTTGGTGGCTTATACATTTAAAAAAAATTACATATCCAGTACATTGAGCTGATTAGTGAAGTGCGTGGTATTTTTGGGGCATAGCAATGCAGGATGAGATTGCAGCCACTTTTTGAGCCAAATATATTTCAATCTGGATAGGCACTAAAAGGAATCCTCAGCAGGCTTGGAGAGTTATGAGGCTGAGGGAAGGGTCCAGGAACAAAGGAACAAGCTCCTTGCGACACAGCTGGCACTTCTCACCCTACCTCGGGGAGCTGCCCCTGGCCTCCCTGTGCCACCTGGACACAGGGGGCCAGCAGATATGGCCCACCACCATCTTGCACCATTGGGACTCAAGGCCCACAAGCTCAGAGGCTGAGTACGTTCAGATAATTTGTCGTGGTCCGGAAGAGAACAATATTCTTAGGAATGTATGAAGACAATGGCCAGATAGTGCCTTATATTTTTTTTAAATTATCGGCGGTACAATTTAGTGTGAAACATGCACTTTTCGGTGTGTTTGAACACGGTATCTTCCGCTTTCACAATGCGATAAGTGATACCCAGCGGATTTACAAGAAGGTGAGCGCGGACGTCAGAACTTGCAGGGGTGTCATTAAGACATCAAGGATTCTCGGTACCGGCGGAAGAAAAACTCATAATGAGCATAGCTGACTCATTCTGTGGGCCATTGACTTCCCTCATCCGAAACTGGCCGGTAGCTAATTTGCACACCTGGATGACGTCAGAGGCGGACGGCCAAGGTCGTTTTGCGGGAAGTTGTTGGATGCGAAACATGTCCCCGGACAATATTTCCGAGAGTGAAACTGTCGTATGCCTGTAATAAATCAGGAGATCAGATCAGTGTTGACAGGTGACTTTCCCCTCGCCCATTTTGAACGTTTCCCATGTCATCGCTGACCGCTGGCTAAATAGCATTAAAAAAAAAAAAGGAAGGAGAAATTTCGGGATTGGAAGAGAAAGTCTTAAGTCCTGACAATCTGGACGATCGCTCACGAAGCACGAGATGGGATTCGGCCGAATTGCATCGGCTGGACACAATCTGGGATTATAATAACAGGGGGGGAGGGATAGCTGCTTCCGGGGTGTTAAGATGAGGATTTATGGGCAAAACTCTATAAGTGGGATTATGTGGCTTGATGAAATGCCCTGCGATAAGCTAAGTGTGTGAATGAAAAGAGCGGTGACCAGGCATTTTCTCGGGTTTTTTCCCGCGAGTTTTGAGGAAGTGCTTCCGCCGGTAATGGCCATGGTTGGGTGTATTCGCAGATTCGCAATATCGCATTCCCAGGATTGTGTGGCGGTTAGTTCCTTTGAGGGAGTGGAAGAATACGTAATATGAAACTTATATTGCGAATGTACTAACCGGATTATAGGGCTGGCTGAATCCAAGTAAATTTTGCGAATTCCGATAGCGTGAATATTGGCACGTAACGTGGTCGATTGCGGAATGAGGATTTTAAGGGGAAAGTCGGTTGAAATTAGCATAAGTCGTGCCTACGGAAAAGGTCAGTTCCATATTCACTGCCGGGTTTGGGTATGTTACAACACATTTTTGTATAGGGAATCGTCTGATTTGAGCACGTAATAGCCTTGTGGGGATGGGGGTGTAATCAGAGTCGCCTTGTGGTTTTTGAAAGAAAAAAAAATGAGGTGTAACTTCCGGTTCCCTGGCTATTGGACAGCTGTTATACGCTGGGGGAAGCTCTTCAGCTTTTGTACTGAGGTTGCTACCATATAACCACGGTTTAATAGGCTGGCTTCATGCACCTGCCGCGTGTCTTTACGAAGAAAACGTGTGAGGGAATACAGATTGTTGTTGTTTTTCAAGCTGCGTCTTTATAGTCGCAATCGCTATCAAAGTGTTGGGGGAATCAGTCCACATTGGATAGACCCACTTCTAGGATGAACTATGGTCGTACATGGTGGTTTGACCGAAGCGTGTTATACCGTATGGAGCTGGTTCACGGTTATCTGTGCGGTAAGCCCACTAAAGAAAACCTGCTGCATACGCATTGTCACGTTCTCTTGCTAAACGTGGGCTACTACAGGTACTCCCCAGCCTGCTAGGGAACCATCCATGTCTGCATTCCCATGAACTTGCTGATTTGTTACGCGAGCGAAAGTAAATCGTGAGATTACCATGCCGATTTGCTTTCTCCAGAATCGATGGAGGAGGACTTGAGAAGTTCTGTGCTTATTCAGATGCTATGTTTGGCAAAGGGACATAGGGGCAAGAGACGAATCTCTGGAGCGCATCCAGAAGGTGTGTGACTGCCGGTATGTGGGACGAGACACTTCTGGCACGTGTGTGTAATTATGCGTCTGGGAAACGGAAGTATCGTTTCGAGAGATACTCTGGTAGTCGAGTGGCCCAAATATTGCAACTTGATCACGTAATGGAAATTTTGGAGCTGAAACCGGCTTCTCTTGAAAATGTAGACCGTCGGTATATCAGCGGTGCAGGAAAGGACACCTGCTAGGTGTGTTTGCAGATTAGTAGATTAGGGGGGGTGTTTACTAGGTGCAAAGATCGGGTGTTGTGCAACATTGGAAGTACCTGCGTTCTAATATAGAACCGGAACTAATATCAGCACATGGCTTTTCTCTTGGATACTCTTTCCGTCATCATACAGGCAACATCTCTTCGGGTTAAAAATACCAGACGTCTCTGAAAGGTATTTTTTTTTTTCTGGCAGTGTCGTGCTTGTGGGTAGGCACCGTGAATAAGAAGCCACAATGCCGTTGTGGAGAAGGACTGAAAGAAACATTCCTGTGAATCGGCCGGTTGGATCAGGAGACCCCCGCTCATTGCAGTCTTAATATCACGTATACCTGCCAAGAGCGTGAGTCACTTTGTCAAGTGCGATGGGATTTGGTTGGAAACATTTTGGACCGGTTTGGGATATGGAAGGACCTGTTTTTGTACTATGAGGTAATCCGATTAACTGGTGGCTAAATTTTTTTTGGGAGGGGGGGGGGGGTTCAAATTAAAGTTTTGACTTTTGAGGATTTTTGTCGGATTTGTATAGTTAGAAAATTTGGGGAGGCGTAACTGGTTCACAATGGGTATTTCCGATTCTCGTGACTCCGATTGCGTGCGGGGGACCGGCCTGCCCGCCTCATTTCACTCGGAACATTCCTTTACAATCATCTCATCCGGATAAGAAGGAGAAGACGGGGTTCTGGCAAGACTGTGCCCGTGTGTGACCTCCAAGGTTTTTTTTTTTTTTTCTCCATTCAGAAAAGTACACGAGAAGCGCGGATTGGAATATTTGAGGGTGTGAAATTTCAGGGGGCTCCAAACCATAATGCATATGGAAATGATTGGGGTTAGAAAAACTAGATTATGTAAATGACTTAATATTATACAGCAGATGGTGGTTTTGTACAGTAATCATTATGATTTAAATCCTTGAAATTGTGGCACAGTAATATACATATGAGTTTTTTTCTGGTGAACAGTGGCAATTAATAATTATCTGCTATGAGTAGACTTGGACCTGAACAATGTTAACTGAATTTTTCTTTTCAATTGAAGTCTTTTGCTGCCATGGAGAAGATCAGATCTTGCCAAGCAGTCCAGCAGTAACCGAGGATCTCAAGAATTGGATTACACGTTGATCAAGAAGAGAAGTCAGGTAAGGGGTACACAAAGCTGAGATGTTTTGATTTGAAATCATGTTCTAAGATGACTTTTGTAACCGTAGGAGCAGAAGGCACTGGAGGCACAATGCCGGAGCAGATCGTCACGATCCAAGTCAGCTCCACTGGCTGACAGGCTGGGGTTGAGCCACTCGGAGTGGGATATCCACAGGTTTGTGCCATGGTCACTTATGCCTCTTCCAATTGTGCAGCACTTGAACAGTGTTTTTTTATTTATTTTGGCAGGCCGTGGTCTCGAGCTGTTTCAGACCCTGGAACAGAACGCCTTGTGACCACACAATCTATCAGTCAGCTACAGTCAACTCTGGAAGACCAGATTGGACCAGTAGAATCTGATCACCCAACTGCTCACCGGGATTCGCCTGTGGAAGTTGGTGAGTAAGGATTGTGTGTATCACACTTGGAATGTCACACTTACCATAACCCTCTTGCAGGACAAGCAGGAATCCTCCAAAAATTCCGCAAGACGTTCTCACTTCGATTTAACAAACGATCGTCTAGCAGTAGTTTAGGGACTGCTACATTGCCCAGCCAGGATATAGATGTTCCTGATGATGCGTCATCTTGGAAGGAAGTGAAGGAAAGCTCACAAGAAATGCCCCCGCTTTCCTGCACCTCATCCGGTCAAGACACAGAAAGACATGTTGACACAGTTTTCAAGTGAGTGCTGTAGACAATTTTGCATGTTGTGCGAACCAATTTGTAATTTATTGCTAACTAAATGATAGTAAGATGGCAAAAAATCACTAATAGATGCAACGCTTCCAAAGGGTGTGCCATATGGCCATATGGGCTGGTGTAAGCAGTCGAGTCATTAGATGATATGGATTTTCATTGTGCATAATCATGAACCCACGTACAGGTTCGGGCCATTGGTCTGGCGCTCCAGCCGAGAACGAAAGAAGGGCAAGAAAGCAATCAGAAATGCCAAATGCAACAGTGGTGACAGTGGAATTCAACTTGAGGTGAGTGTTTGTGATGACTAGCCTTTCTTATTTAAATACTACAGTCGACCCACCTGTGAATACATGGATCAAAAATATTCGGGAAGGGACATGATTCACAGTGCATGGGATGATATGCAGAGGCTGTATGGATATACTACGCCATATGCTTGAGCTTCTGCAGATATGGAGGGCTGCCTGCTTGTACTCTTGCATAATGTTGTGGTTTGGCACATTGAGTATAAATGCTTCAGGATAACCTTTTTTCTCACTCTTACTTAGATGGTTGGAAGCTCTTGTGATTCGGAAAATCATTACTCTCAAATGGATCTGATGGGAAAAGAAAACATGGGCCCAAATCATTGCTGCAACAGCCTGGGGAAGAAGAGGCCTCTCTCCGACCTCATGAGTCCAACCAGATTAAAAACATACAAGATTGGCCCCCACCCACCATGGGCTCCTGGAAGACCCCCTTTGCAAAGAAGCCTGTCTGACTTGGGAGGTTCTTCAGGGAGGGGAAGCCTCAGTCAGCCATCAGAATCGGAGTCTTTGAATGTCACATGTCATTCTGCATCAGGGACACTGAGGAAGAGCTGGAGAGGGACTCGTGTGAATGCTCTGTTGTCTGGAGAAAGGTACAAACTTCGTAGCAAATTGGGTACATTTGTAGTTGCTTATGTGGTACTAACATACCCTCTTTTCCAGCCTGAGTCATGCAAAAAGATGCACTAGTCAGCCAACTGACCTCCATCAACCTGCAGTATCTCAAACCAATACTCTGCGATGTAAGTGCTACTTTTAACGCAATAATGTCATTGTGTAATTCGTGCTCTATTTTGATGTGCTTCTAATTGGTCCTCAGCAGTTGGTCATAATAAGAAAACTCTTACAGTTGAAACCAGTACTCCACGGCGCTCCTCTGCAGATCTTCCAAGCGATGAAGATCATGGCGTAGCATCCTCTGTGAATTCATCAGAGGAAGACCTGGCTCCATCTGCTCCTACATCCTCGCACCCATCCTCTCAAAGCACAACTTTGGAGAGGCGAATGCGGGCATCTTCTCTAGACCAGGTACCGTACCATTATGCATTAGGTGATTAGGATATCATATCTAATAATTCTTTCTGTCCCAAAGGCTCTGGAAGAAGGGTCGGTGATGTATGCCGAGGCACTCTGGCATCATGTGACCCTTGACCCAGAGGAGCTGTCCTTCCGGGTGGGAGATGTGATTGAGGTGGTGGACTCACAGGATAGTGACTGGTGGTGGGGAATCAGGGGAAGCAGAGGGGGGTGGTTTCCTGCTTCATTTGTCAGGGTGAGTTGAACATGAGACATCATTCGAAGTGCTGTAACATCACTTGTGCACATCTTGTTACTTGGATATCACTGCAGAAGTTGCAAAGTAATACCTTATGATTGCAGTTGCGTGTAAGTCAAGAAGAAACAGTGGAAGAGTGCTTGGAGGCCATTAAACAGAATAACGTACAGACCAGCATCCAGCGGCAGAGGAGCATTTCTTTGTTGTCCACTGACCAGGTCAGGTCAAATGTCATCAAGGAGATAGTTTCCACTGAGCGAGACTTTGTGAAGAATTTGCAGGATGTTGTGGAGGTAATGCATCACTGTTTTAAGTTATTTGGTTCCTGTACTAAATTCTGGTTATATTTTACAGGGTTTTGTGAGACAGGCCAAATGCAGGACAGACATGTTTTCTTCAGAGCAAATCTTAACCATATTTGGCAATGTAGAACAGCTACATGAGTTCCACAAGGCATTTCTTGCAGCACTGGAGTCGTGGGTCAATTGGGAACAACCTCACCAATCGTGTATTGGGGACTGCTTTCTCAAATTTGTAAGTGCCAATACTAATGAGGCATGTTGAACCAGCCGTAATCAATGTGGGTTCATGTACTGCAGGATAAAAATTTAACTCATTCCAGCGTCCGGGCTTTGAGATCTACTCGGAGTACTGCAACAACCACCCCTGGGCAGTGTCCCTCTTGCAAGAGCTTTATGAGGACCCTCGATACCAACACTTCTTCGAGGCATGCCGCCTGCTGCGAGGGATGATTGAGATCTCCTTGGATGGATTCCTCCTTACCCCTGTGCAGAAGATCTGCAAGTACCCTCTCCAGCTGGCAGAACTGCTGAAGTACACCAAGGCAGATCACCCAGACTATCAGCCAGTGTCTGCGGCACTCGAGTCCATGCGGCAGGTTGCAGCTAGGATCAATGAGCGGAAAAGGAGGGTTGAGTGCCTGGAGAAGCTGGCTGCATGGCAGATTGGGGTTGAAGGATGGGAGGTCAGTTTAAGTTTGTGACTGTTCTTGAATGTGATTTGCATGGAAGAGAGGATATTAACGCAATTGCACTTGCAGGGTGACAGCTTGCTGTGTCGCAGCTCACAGCTGATCCACCAAGGGGAAGTGAGCAAAGTGAGCTCTGGGAAGTGGACCAAGGAGCTGACTCTTTTCCTATTTGACCACCAACTGGTCTACTGCAAGAAGGACCTTCTCAAGCGCCATACCTACATCTACAAGGGGAGAATCAATCTAGACACCAGCATGGTAGTGGACATCCCAGAGGCTGGGCACAAGCCTGCTTCCTCTTCAACAGCAGGAGTTGTAGCAGGTGGGGTGAGGCATGGATGGCGGGTGTACAGCCAGGAGCGTAGCAAGTGGATGGTGTTCCAGTGCAGATCTGCAGCAGAGAAGCAGCGGTGGATGGAGGCCCTGAGGGAGGAGAGGGCTTTAGTGCAAAGGGACAGGGAGGAGGGGATGGCCTTTTCGCAGACTGCCAAGGAGAGGGCAGTTTCTCTCGCTTTGACACACAAGGGGGGGAAGGGAAAGCCAAGGAAACCTACAGGTTAGAACAAGCCCATTACTTGACCATTTTTATTACCATTTTTTATGCATGTTAGAAACCATTGGCCCATGGTTCATGCCTTGAGTGGGAGCTCATGTTACAGAACTAACTTGCTTATAGTGGTAACACCAATATTCAAATCATTTTGCATGTGTAAGGCCTTGAAATAGTCTCTTGTTGAATTATGCTAGTCTGAATAAGGTTAGATGCAAGCTGATAAATGTTTTCATTAGCAATGTTTCTAGCAAAGAATGTGCATGCCTGCCAATGTAGATGTTTGCTACTGGCATAATTGTTCTAACTATTGAAGTTGCTAGAATCTGGATTACAGTATATCATTCACAGCCTGAGTAAAGTATGTGATTTTTTTTTTTTCTGTGTTTCTGCCTGTGACTGCACCATTTTGTGCTCTTCATTAATAATAATTTATACTTCGATTTTTCTTGACTTTTTTTTTACAACTGTAACTTGCATATTAGCACAATGAAACCTCGATCTATCATTTTCCAGGTCCATCATGCAATTTTTAGGGTTCCAGAATAAAGAATATTTTTGCAATTTAAATTAACCCTGAAGGGAGTGTGGCAAAAATGATGGATCAGGTTATACTCTAATGGCATAGTGTTGCATAATACCGTAACTTGATTGTGCATTACAAATAACCATTAAAATAACTTACGCTATGTTTATAGTTTTAGTTTCACAATACAAAATTGCTTTCTCCTAATTTGGTGGTAGCTGTTATTTTCTCTTTGCTTTACTTACATTTGTTTGCAGTACCAGTATTGCAATCAGCATTCAAGACTTTCTTCCATTCGACTTTGGCTTTCTGAATGCTTCGGTGATTTTTAATAGTGGTGAGTCCTGGTTTTTACCTTGGTTCATTCTTACCTCCACCTTTACTTGCTGTTTTCATGTGCTTAGTTGAAAATGATTCAAAACGACATAGTTGCTAAGCCGAGCTGTCACATTTCAGGCAAGCAGCAGAAACGTAGCAGGCCTGCATCTCCTGCACCACAAAAACAGCTGGCAGTGAACCGAGACATTGTCATCGGGAGTGCAACTCTTCCTGCGGGAATGGTTGGACTCCCTTCACCAATGAAGAGGGGAGGATCGTGGATACCCTTTGGCGGTGGGAGGAAGGCACTCAGCAGGGCTTCCATCGCTTCAAGTCACTCCAGCGTCAGGCTGCCAGTCCAACAGAGAGCAGCATCCTTGGTGCTTCCCTACAACCCAACATGAACTGTCATTTCCTTCTCACAATTCGGTGCCAACTCTTTGTAGAATCTTGTTAGATGCTGCGTAGTGCCTTAGAGATGTGAGTGTTGGTGTCAACGAAGCTGTGATCTTGGCACAATTGTACATTGTTATTCCAAACGGTCATTTTCACCAATTGTTTTTGTACATAGCCTGTATTGTTGAGCCATGCACTGCCTGACTTGTTGTGACTGCTGTATTTTTTTTACTTGTTGCCGATCTTCCACATTGACTTAGAAGCTGTGCAGACTCATTACACCACTGGTGATTCAGAAATGGGATTGGTATGAAAGATTTGCTTACAATGATTCCATCACAATATTTCAATGTACCAGCACTAACAAAGCGCTTCAGAATCACCTACGGACATGTGAGTTTCCACTCCGCTTCCACAAAGCAGAATCTGTTAACACTCAACTCCCTTTGTAACCCTTAATCTGTGATACGGTGGAGCATGTGACACTTCTTTTGTAAGTATATATTTATGTGACGAAGGGTTGACTTCCATTCGTATATCAGGATTTCCAATCAATTGTACACTTGTATTGTTGTAGTAGAAGTAACAACTGGTTTTATAAGTACGCTCATGCTCATGCCTTATTTATTCCAAATGTTCAATCCTGACCTGGAGAGGCCGGGGTTCAAATCCTGTCCCTGTCACCTCTGCTTGGTGTTCAGCTTTTCACCCGACATGCCGGGGCAGAATTGCACTCCCTACAACTCTGCCCAGTCGCCGGAAGGTCCCGCCAATCAGCACAGAGTCGGGTTTCACACGGGTGTTCCATTTTCGGAGTTGTTGTTGCTACCAATTGTCCAGTTTGCCGCTAGGGCGCGCGAGCGGGGGCCCGCCAAATGCTTGTCACGAGCTTGTCGCCCGAGGCAGCCATCTTTGCTGTTTGCTCTTTTCTCTCCTCCTTCGCCACGCCAGGCGGCGCGCTCGGGCGATCGAAGGGGATCGAAGGGGATCGAAGGGGATCGAAGGGGATC